>JAYDYQ010002584.1:0-20890 GCA_034814905.1 Penstemon davidsonii
AAAATTGACTCTTTTTAGGTTGCCCAAGATGAAACAAGAACATGCTAATATTCTTGGGATTGAGTTTTTCCAGGTAGTCTTATGCATTTCTAATTTTAACCGTACGTTAATCAAGTGATATAAAATGATAGTTCGGTATGTTCTACATATATTTCTCTAAACTTCTCTTTAGCCTACCATATCTAAAAGTTTCTTATTCACAAGATCTATTTAGATTGCATGATTCGAATTTGAAGTTCTTCAGATTAATATATAACACGATCCAATCCGGGGTCCCTTGGATGAGCACGAGTATTTTGGATATCTTTTGGTGATGTTTTCTCCAGATGGTCAGTCGACTGTGTAATTCAGTCAGTAAAATATTCAGTTTTCGCGTAATGGAGAACATGTAAATCGAGTTTAAGGTTCTTCTGAATTCGTTTTAAATCAATCCACTTTTGAGTGATTATGTGTACGAGAATCACATTATGGTTAGTTGTGCCAATATGGTTTTTTCATGGATATGTGTTATAAAGGCCAAAATTTATATTTGTATTATTCACATAATTTAGGGTATTTTGGCTGAGTTTCATGTTCTTTCCTCTCCTCGATAAAATGTCTAATTTGATGGTTCCCTTATTTAAAAAATAAAAAAGGATAGTTTAAGAACTCTTATCTTCACGATGGGGAAAGTTATGGTTGAGATTCATGTTTTTCTGAGTCGATGTTAAATTTGTTATTTTTGGGGTGTCGTGAACAAAACACGGTTGTTTTTGGGAAATCATTTTTAGATGTTGTTTTGAATCTCAAATTTTGAAACGTTTATTATTCACGTGATGGAGAATGGATGTTTGGTTGTTAAACCAATGATTTTCCTAAAATCTCTTTCAACTAGCATATCAAGCGGTATCTTATTCAAAAGATAAATCATGCATGCTCTGAGTTTCAAGATCTTCTAATTTGGAGATAGCATGGTCCATATCGTTGTCCCCCGGATAGAACACAAGTATTGTGGATATTCATTGCGTAAGTTTTTTCTAGATGGCCTATTGACTATCAAATACGGCCAGTAAGTAATTCAAGATTCACGGAATCGAGAAACTTGTATATCGAGTTTCATGTTCTTATGAATTTGTTTTGAATTAATGTACTTTTCCGTGTAATGCGGAAAATAATCAAACTTTGGTTGTTTCTTTCCAATTTGGTTTTTCATGCAAGTGGTGTTTACTACCAGATTTTCGAAGTGTATTTGTTCACATGATAATGATATTTGGGCCGAATTTCTTGTTCTTTTCTTCCTCTGTAAAATTGCTTACTCGGTGTTGCTCTTGTTAAAAAAAGGGCATTTGAGAGTTATTAGTCTTCATCCTTTTAACCTAGTATGTATCATCCCAAACTCATAATATGTGCTATCAACACGTTAGAGATTGTTATGGTTGAGATTCAGGCTTTTCCAGTCCATGTTTAAACATGTCATTTTCGGGGAGTCGTGAAAGAAGTACTATTATTTTGGTTGAATTTTTTTCAGATGCTTTTTTTGCTGAAAATTTTGAAACGTTAGTTATTCACGCAAATCGAAATTTGGTTGTTGGGCCTATGTTTCGCTAAAGGGCTCTTTCGACTACCAAATCTAACAGTATAATTCACAAGATACAAATCGCATGCCTCAAGTTTCAAGCTAGTCTAATTAAGAGATAGCATGATACATTTTTGGTCTCTTGGGTAGATCACGAACATTATGGATTTTCATGGGTGAAATTTTATTCGAAGACCTTTTTACAATCAAATTAAACTAGTGAACTTCACAATTCACTTGATGGAGAATTTTTGTCCCGAGATTCATGTTCCTCTGATTTCACTCTATATGGTCTATTTTGGTGTGTTATGCGTAATAGAATCACAATTTGGGTATTTTGGGCCTAGCTTTGTTTTCATGGAGGTTGTGCATTCGTTACTAAATTTTAAAAGTGTTATTCACATGATAGGTGATGTATGGGTCGGGTTTATTGTTCTTTCCTCTAATTGATGGAATTGGGTATTTTAAGAACTTTTTCGTTCATTCTTTAAAGTTGTGTAAAACTAGGAATCTGCGTTACAAACATGATAGATAATGTTCTGGTGGGATTTCTTGTTGTTCTGAGTCCTACATAGACATGGTCATTTTTGTGGTGTCATGTGTGAAAAACTCGAGTATTACATTATATGTTTTGCAAATGGAATTACCGCACTGGAATTTAGACGGTGTGTTATTTACGTGGTAGATATGTTCTTGAAAACTTCTGCTAAAATGGTTAGTTTTAGGTTACCCTTGTGAAAACTAGGGTATAATATATTGGACTAATTTTTTTTTCCAGTGATCTATCTAATTTCTGGTCCCAAAATAGGCTGATCTTTATATTTATGTAAAGTTTATTGCTCCTCACACATTTCTCTAAAATTGACTCTTTTTAGGTTGCCCAAGATGAAACAAGAACATGCTAATATTCTTGGGATTGAGTTTTTCCAGGTAGTCTTATGCATTTCTAATTTTAACCGTACGTTAATCAAGTGATATAAAATGATAGTTCGGTATGTTCTACATATATTTCTCTAAACTTCTCTTTAGCCTACCATATCTAAAAGTTTCTTATTCACAAGATCTATTTAGATTGCATGATTCGAATTTGAAGTTCTTCAGATTAATATATAACACGATCCAATCCGGGGTCCCTTGGATGAGCACGAGTATTTTGGATATCTTTTGGTGATGTTTTCTCCAGATGGTCAGTCGACTGTGTAATTCAGTCAGTAAAATATTCAGTTTTCGCGTAATGGAGAACATGTAAATCGAGTTTAAGGTTCTTCTGAATTCGTTTTAAATCAATCCACTTTTGAGTGATTATGTGTACGAGAATCACATTATGGTTAGTTGTGCCAATATGGTTTTTTCATGGATATGTGTTATAAAGGCCAAAATTTATATTTGTATTATTCACATAATTTAGGGTATTTTGGCTGAGTTTCATGTTCTTTCCTCTCCTCGATAAAATGTCTAATTTGATGGTTCCCTTATTTAAAAAATAAAAAAGGATAGTTTAAGAACTCTTATCTTCACGATGGGGAAAGTTATGGTTGAGATTCATGTTTTTCTGAGTCGATGTTAAATTTGTTATTTTTGGGGTGTCGTGAACAAAACACGGTTGTTTTTGGGAAATCATTTTTAGATGTTGTTTTGAATCTCAAATTTTGAAACGTTTATTATTCACGTGATGGAGAATGGATGTTTGGTTGTTAAACCAATGATTTTCCTAAAATCTCTTTCAACTAGCATATCAAGCGGTATCTTATTCAAAAGATAAATCATGCATGCTCTGAGTTTCAAGATCTTCTAATTTGGAGATAGCATGGTCCATATCGTTGTCCCCCGGATAGAACACAAGTATTGTGGATATTCATTGCGTAAGTTTTTTCTAGATGGCCTATTGACTATCAAATACGGCCAGTAAGTAATTCAAGATTCACGGAATCGAGAAACTTGTATATCGAGTTTCATGTTCTTATGAATTTGTTTTGAATTAATGTACTTTTCCGTGTAATGCGGAAAATAATCAAACTTTGGTTGTTTCTTTCCAATTTGGTTTTTCATGCAAGTGGTGTTTACTACCAGATTTTCGAAGTGTATTTGTTCACATGATAATGATATTTGGGCCGAATTTCTTGTTCTTTTCTTCCTCTGTAAAATTGCTTACTCGGTGTTGCTCTTGTTAAAAAAAGGGCATTTGAGAGTTATTAGTCTTCATCCTTTTAACCTAGTATGTATCATCCCAAACTCATAATATGTGCTATCAACACGTTAGAGAATGTTATGGTTGAGATTCAGGCTTTTCCAGTCCATGTTTAAACATGTCATTTTCGGGGAGTCGTGAAAGAAGTACTATTATTTTGGTTGAATTTTTTTCAGATGCTTTTTTTGCTGAAAATTTTGAAACGTTAGTTATTCACGTGATCGAAATTTGGTTGTTGGGCCTATGTTTCGCTAAAGGGCTCTTTCGACTACCAAATCTAACAGTATAATTCACAAGATACAAATCGCATGCCTCAAGTTTCAAGCTAGTCTAATTAAGAGATAGCATGATACATTTTTGGTCTCTTGGGTAGATCACGAACATTATGGATTTTCATGGGTGAAATTTTATTCGAAGACCTTTTTACAATCAAATTAAGCTAGTGAACTTCACAATTCACTTGATGGAGAATTTTTGTCCCGAGATTCATGTTCCTCTGATTTCACTCTATATGGTCTATTTTGGTGTGTTATGCGTAATAGAATCACAATTTGGGTATTTTGGGCCTAGCTTTGTTTTCATGGAGGTTGTGCATTCGTTACTAAATTTTAAAAGTGTTATTCACATGATAGGTGATGTATGGGCCGGGTTTATTGTTCTTTCCTCTAATTGATGGAATTGGGTATTTTAAGAACTTTTTCGTTCATTCTTTAAAGTTGTGTAAAACTAGGAATCTGCGTTACAAACATGATAGATAATGTTCTGGTGGGATTTCTTGTTGTTCTGAGTCCTACATAGACATGGTCATTTTTGTGGTGTCATGTGTGAAAAACTCGAGTATTACATTATATGTTTTGCAAATGGAATTACCGCACTGGAATTTAGACAGTGTGTTATTTACGTGGTAGATATGTTCTTGAAAACTTCTGCTAAAATGGTTAGTTTTAGGTTACCCTTGTGAAAACTAGGGTATAATATATTGGACTAATTTTTTTTTCCAGTGATCTATCTAATTTCTGGTCCCAAAATAGGCTGATCTTTATATTTATGTAAAGTTTATTGCTCCTCACACATTTCTCTAAAATTGACTCTTTTTAGGTTGCCCAAGATGAAACAAGAACATGCTAATATTCTTGGGATTGAGTTTTTCCAGGTAGTCTTATGCATTTCTAATTTTAACCGTACGTTAATCAAGTGATATAAAATGATAGTTCGGTATGTTCTACATATATTTCTCTAAACTTCTCTTTAGCCTACCATATCTAAAAGTTTCTTATTCACAAGATCTATTTAGATTGCATGATTCGAATTTGAAGTTCTTCAGATTAATATATAACACGATCCAATCCGGGGTCCCTTGGATGAGCACGAGTATTTTGGATATCTTTTGGTGATGTTTTCTCCAGATGGTCAGTCGACTGTGTAATTCAGTCAGTAAAATATTCAGTTTTCGCGTAATGGAGAACATGTAAATCGAGTTTAAGGTTCTTCTGAATTCGTTTTAAATCAATCCACTTTTGAGTGATTATGTGTACGAGAATCACATTATGGTTAGTTGTGCCAATATGGTTTTTTCATGGATATGTGTTATAAAGGCCAAAATTTATATTTGTATTATTCACATAATTTAGGGTATTTTGGCTGAGTTTCATGTTCTTTCCTCTCCTCGATAAAATGTCTAATTTGATGGTTCCCTTATTTAAAAAATAAAAAAGGATAGTTTAAGAACTCTTATCTTCACGATGGGGAAAGTTATGGTTGAGATTCATGTTTTTCTGAGTCGATGTTAAATTTGTTATTTTTGGGGTGTCGTGAACAAAACACGGTTGTTTTTGGGAAATCATTTTTAGATGTTGTTTTGAATCTCAAATTTTGAAACGTTTATTATTCACGTGATGGAGAATGGATGTTTGGTTGTTAAACCAATGATTTTCCTAAAATCTCTTTCAACTAGCATATCAAGCGGTATCTTATTCAAAAGATAAATCATGCATGCTCTGAGTTTCAAGATCTTCTAATTTGGAGATAGCATGGTCCATATCGTTGTCCCCCGGATAGAACACAAGTATTGTGGATATTCATTGCGTAAGTTTTTTCTAGATGGCCTATTGACTATCAAATACGGCCAGTAAGTAATTCAAGATTCACGGAATCGAGAAACTTGTATATCGAGTTTCATGTTCTTATGAATTTGTTTTGAATTAATGTACTTTTCCGTGTAATGCGGAAAATAATCAAACTTTGGTTGTTTCTTTCCAATTTGGTTTTTCATGCAAGTGGTGTTTACTACCAGATTTTCGAAGTGTATTTGTTCACATGATAATGATATTTGGGCCGAATTTCTTGTTCTTTTCTTCCTCTGTAAAATTGCTTACTCGGTGTTGCTCTTGTTAAAAAAAGGGCATTTGAGAGTTATTAGTCTTCATCCTTTTAACCTAGTATGTATCATCCCAAACTCATAATATGTGCTATCAACACGTTAGAGAATGTTATGGTTGAGATTCAGGCTTTTCCAGTCCATGTTTAAACATGTCATTTTCGGGGAGTCGTGAAAGAAGTACTATTATTTTGGTTGAATTTTTTTCAGATGCTTTTTTTGCTGAAAATTTTGAAACGTTAGTTATTCACGTGATCGAAATTTGGTTGTTGGGCCTATGTTTCGCTAAAGGGCTCTTTCGACTACCAAATCTAACAGTATAATTCACAAGATACAAATCGCATGCCTCAAGTTTCAAGCTAGTCTAATTAAGAGATAGCATGATACATTTTTGGTCTCTTGGGTAGATCACGAACATTATGGATTTTCATGGGTGAAATTTTATTCGAAGACCTTTTTACAATCAAATTAAGCTAGTGAACTTCACAATTCACTTGATGGAGAATTTTTGTCCCGAGATTCATGTTCCTCTGATTTCACTCTATATGGTCTATTTTGGTGTGTTATGCGTAATAGAATCACAATTTGGGTATTTTGGGCCTAGCTTTGTTTTCATGGAGGTTGTGCATTCGTTACTAAATTTTAAAAGTGTTATTCACATGATAGGTGATGTATGGGCCGGGTTTATTGTTCTTTCCTCTAATTGATGGAATTGGGTATTTTAAGAACTTTTTCGTTCATTCTTTAAAGTTGTGTAAAACTAGGAATCTGCGTTACAAACATGATAGATAATGTTCTGGTGGGATTTCTTGTTGTTCTGAGTCCTACATAGACATGGTCATTTTTGTGGTGTCATGTGTGAAAAACTCGAGTATTACATTATATGTTTTGCAAATGGAATTACCGCACTGGAATTTAGACAGTGTGTTATTTACGTGGTAGATATGTTCTTGAAAACTTCTGCTAAAATGGTTAGTTTTAGGTTACCCTTGTGAAAACTAGGGTATAATATATTGGACTAATTTTTTTTTCCAGTGATCTATCTAATTTCTGGTCCCAAAATAGGCTGATCTTTATATTTATGTAAAGTTTATTGCTCCTCACACATTTCTCTAAAATTGACTCTTTTTAGGTTGCCCAAGATGAAACAAGAACATGCTAATATTCTTGGGATTGAGTTTTTCCAGGTAGTCTTATGCATTTCTAATTTTAACCGTACGTTAATCAAGTGATATAAAATGATAGTTCGGTATGTTCTACATATATTTCTCTAAACTTCTCTTTAGCCTACCATATCTAAAAGTTTCTTATTCACAAGATCTATTTAGATTGCATGATTCGAATTTGAAGTTCTTCAGATTAATATATAACACGATCCAATCCGGGGTCCCTTGGATGAGCACGAGTATTTTGGATATCTTTTGGTGATGTTTTCTCCAGATGGTCAGTCGACTGTGTAATTCAGTCAGTAAAATATTCAGTTTTCGCGTAATGGAGAACATGTAAATCGAGTTTAAGGTTCTTCTGAATTCGTTTTAAATCAATCCACTTTTGAGTGATTATGTGTACGAGAATCACATTATGGTTAGTTGTGCCAATATGGTTTTTTCATGGATATGTGTTATAAAGGCCAAAATTTATATTTGTATTATTCACATAATTTAGGGTATTTTGGCTGAGTTTCATGTTCTTTCCTCTCCTCGATAAAATGTCTAATTTGATGGTTCCCTTATTTAAAAAATAAAAAAGGATAGTTTAAGAACTCTTATCTTCACGATGGGGAAAGTTATGGTTGAGATTCATGTTTTTCTGAGTCGATGTTAAATTTGTTATTTTTGGGGTGTCGTGAACAAAACACGGTTGTTTTTGGGAAATCATTTTTAGATGTTGTTTTGAATCTCAAATTTTGAAACGTTTATTATTCACGTGATGGAGAATGGATGTTTGGTTGTTAAACCAATGATTTTCCTAAAATCTCTTTCAACTAGCATATCAAGCGGTATCTTATTCAAAAGATAAATCATGCATGCTCTGAGTTTCAAGATCTTCTAATTTGGAGATAGCATGGTCCATATCGTTGTCCCCCGGATAGAACACAAGTATTGTGGATATTCATTGCGTAAGTTTTTTCTAGATGGCCTATTGACTATCAAATACGGCCAGTAAGTAATTCAAGATTCACGGAATCGAGAAACTTGTATATCGAGTTTCATGTTCTTATGAATTTGTTTTGAATTAATGTACTTTTCCGTGTAATGCGGAAAATAATCAAACTTTGGTTGTTTCTTTCCAATTTGGTTTTTCATGCAAGTGGTGTTTACTACCAGATTTTCGAAGTGTATTTGTTCACATGATAATGATATTTGGGCCGAATTTCTTGTTCTTTTCTTCCTCTGTAAAATTGCTTACTCGGTGTTGCTCTTGTTAAAAAAAGGGCATTTGAGAGTTATTAGTCTTCATCCTTTTAACCTAGTATGTATCATCCCAAACTCATAATATGTGCTATCAACACGTTAGAGAATGTTATGGTTGAGATTCAGGCTTTTCCAGTCCATGTTTAAACATGTCATTTTCGGGGAGTCGTGAAAGAAGTACTATTATTTTGGTTGAATTTTTTTCAGATGCTTTTTTTGCTGAAAATTTTGAAACGTTAGTTATTCACGCAAATCGAAATTTGGTTGTTGGGCCTATGTTTCGCTAAAGGGCTCTTTCGACTACCAAATCTAACAGTATAATTCACAAGATACAAATCGCATGCCTCAAGTTTCAAGCTAGTCTAATTAAGAGATAGCATGATACATTTTTGGTCTCTTGGGTAGATCACGAACATTATGGATTTTCATGGGTGAAATTTTATTCGAAGACCTTTTTACAATCAAATTAAGCTAGTGAACTTCACAATTCACTTGATGGAGAATTTTTGTCCCGAGATTCATGTTCCTCTGATTTCACTCTATATGGTCTATTTTGGTGTGTTATGCGTAATAGAATCACAATTTGGGTATTTTGGGCCTAGCTTTGTTTTCATGGAGGTTGTGCATTCGTTACTAAATTTTAAAAGTGTTATTCACATGATAGGTGATGTATGGGCCGGGTTTATTGTTCTTTCCTCTAATTGATGGAATTGGGTATTTTAAGAACTTTTTCGTTCATTCTTTAAAGTTGTGTAAAACTAGGAATCTGCGTTACAAACATGATAGATAATGTTCTGGTGGGATTTCTTGTTGTTCTGAGTCCTACATAGACATGGTCATTTTTGTGGTGTCATGTGTGAAAAACTCGAGTATTACATTATATGTTTTGCAAATGGAATTACCGCACTGGAATTTAGACAGTGTGTTATTTACGTGGTAGATATGTTCTTGAAAACTTCTGCTAAAATGGTTAGTTTTAGGTTACCCTTGTGAAAACTAGGGTATAATATATTGGACTAATTTTTTTTTCCAGTGATCTATCTAATTTCTGGTCCCAAAATAGGCTGATCTTTATATTTATGTAAAGTTTATTGCTCCTCACACATTTCTCTAAAATTGACTCTTTTTAGGTTGCCCAAGATGAAACAAGAACATGCTAATATTCTTGGGATTGAGTTTTTCCAGGTAGTCTTATGCATTTCTAATTTTAACCGTACGTTAATCAAGTGATATAAAATGATAGTTCGGTATGTTCTACATATATTTCTCTAAACTTCTCTTTAGCCTACCATATCTAAAAGTTTCTTATTCACAAGATCTATTTAGATTGCATGATTCGAATTTGAAGTTCTTCAGATTAATATATAACACGATCCAATCCGGGGTCCCTTGGATGAGCACGAGTATTTTGGATATCTTTTGGTGATGTTTTCTCCAGATGGTCAGTCGACTGTGTAATTCAGTCAGTAAAATATTCAGTTTTCGCGTAATGGAGAACATGTAAATCGAGTTTAAGGTTCTTCTGAATTCGTTTTAAATCAATCCACTTTTGAGTGATTATGTGTACGAGAATCACATTATGGTTACTTGTGCCAATATGGTTTTTTCATGGATATGTGTTATAAAGGCCAAAATTTATATTTGTATTATTCACATAATTTAGGGTATTTTGGCTGAGTTTCATGTTCTTTCCTCTCCTCGATAAAATGTCTAATTTGATGGTTCCCTTATTTAAAAAATAAAAAAGGATAGTTTAAGAACTCTTATCTTCACGATGGGGAAAGTTATGGTTGAGATTCATGTTTTTCTGAGTCGATGTTAAATTTGTTATTTTTGGGGTGTCGTGAACAAAACACGGTTGTTTTTGGGAAATCATTTTTAGATGTTGTTTTGAATCTCAAATTTTGAAACGTTTATTATTCACGTGATGGAGAATGGATGTTTGGTTGTTAAACCAATGATTTTCCTAAAATCTCTTTCAACTAGCATATCAAGCGGTATCTTATTCAAAAGATAAATCATGCATGCTCTGAGTTTCAAGATCTTCTAATTTGGAGATAGCATGGTCCATATCGTTGTCCCCCGGATAGAACACAAGTATTGTGGATATTCATTGCGTAAGTTTTTTCTAGATGGCCTATTGACTATCAAATACGGCCAGTAAGTAATTCAAGATTCACGGAATCGAGAAACTTGTATATCGAGTTTCATGTTCTTATGAATTTGTTTTGAATTAATGTACTTTTCCGTGTAATGCGGAAAATAATCAAACTTTGGTTGTTTCTTTCCAATTTGGTTTTTCATGCAAGTGGTGTTTACTACCAGATTTTCGAAGTGTATTTGTTCACATGATAATGATATTTGGGCCGAATTTCTTGTTCTTTTCTTCCTCTGTAAAATTGCTTACTCGGTGTTGCTCTTGTTAAAAAAAGGGCATTTGAGAGTTATTAGTCTTCATCCTTTTAACCTAGTATGTATCATCCCAAACTCATAATATGTGCTATCAACACGTTAGAGAATGTTATGGTTGAGATTCAGGCTTTTCCAGTCCATGTTTAAACATGTCATTTTCGGGGAGTCGTGAAAGAAGTACTATTATTTTGGTTGAATTTTTTTCAGATGCTTTTTTTGCTGAAAATTTTGAAACGTTAGTTATTCACGTGATCGAAATTTGGTTGTTGGGCCTATGTTTCGCTAAAGGGCTCTTTCGACTACCAAATCTAACAGTATAATTCACAAGATACAAATCGCATGCCTCAAGTTTCAAGCTAGTCTAATTAAGAGATAGCATGATACATTTTTGGTCTCTTGGGTAGATCACGAACATTATGGATTTTCATGGGTGAAATTTTATTCGAAGACCTTTTTACAATCAAATTAAGCTAGTGAACTTCACAATTCACTTGATGGAGAATTTTTGTCCCGAGATTCATGTTCCTCTGATTTCACTCTATATGGTCTATTTTGGTGTGTTATGCGTAATAGAATCACAATTTGGGTATTTTGGGCCTAGCTTTGTTTTCATGGAGGTTGTGCATTCGTTACTAAATTTTAAAAGTGTTATTCACATGATAGGTGATGTATGGGCCGGGTTTATTGTTCTTTCCTCTAATTGATGGAATTGGGTATTTTAAGAACTTTTTCGTTCATTCTTTAAAGTTGTGTAAAACTAGGAATCTGCGTTACAAACATGATAGATAATGTTCTGGTGGGATTTCTTGTTGTTCTGAGTCCTACATAGACATGGTCATTTTTGTGGTGTCATGTGTGAAAAACTCGAGTATTACATTATATGTTTTGCAAATGGAATTACCGCACTGGAATTTAGACAGTGTGTTATTTACGTGGTAGATATGTTCTTGAAAACTTCTGCTAAAATGGTTAGTTTTAGGTTACCCTTGTGAAAACTAGGGTATAATATATTGGACTAATTTTTTTTTCCAGTGATCTATCTAATTTCTGGTCCCAAAATAGGCTGATCTTTATATTTATGTAAAGTTTATTGCTCCTCACACATTTCTCTAAAATTGACTCTTTTTAGGTTGCCCAAGATGAAACAAGAACATGCTAATATTCTTGGGATTGAGTTTTTCCAGGTAGTCTTATGCATTTCTAATTTTAACCGTACGTTAATCAAGTGATATAAAATGATAGTTCGGTATGTTCTACATATATTTCTCTAAACTTCTCTTTAGCCTACCATATCTAAAAGTTTCTTATTCACAAGATCTATTTAGATTGCATGATTCGAATTTGAAGTTCTTCAGATTAATATATAACACGATCCAATCCGGGGTCCCTTGGATGAGCACGAGTATTTTGGATATCTTTTGGTGATGTTTTCTCCAGATGGTCAGTCGACTGTGTAATTCAGTCAGTAAAATATTCAGTTTTCGCGTAATGGAGAACATGTAAATCGAGTTTAAGGTTCTTCTGAATTCGTTTTAAATCAATCCACTTTTGAGTGATTATGTGTACGAGAATCACATTATGGTTAGTTGTGCCAATATGGTTTTTTCATGGATATGTGTTATAAAGGCCAAAATTTATATTTGTATTATTCACATAATTTAGGGTATTTTGGCTGAGTTTCATGTTCTTTCCTCTCCTCGATAAAATGTCTAATTTGATGGTTCCCTTATTTAAAAAATAAAAAAGGATAGTTTAAGAACTCTTATCTTCACGATGGGGAAAGTTATGGTTGAGATTCATGTTTTTCTGAGTCGATGTTAAATTTGTTATTTTTGGGGTGTCGTGAACAAAACACGGTTGTTTTTGGGAAATCATTTTTAGATGTTGTTTTGAATCTCAAATTTTGAAACGTTTATTATTCACGTGATGGAGAATGGATGTTTGGTTGTTAAACCAATGATTTTCCTAAAATCTCTTTCAACTAGCATATCAAGCGGTATCTTATTCAAAAGATAAATCATGCATGCTCTGAGTTTCAAGATCTTCTAATTTGGAGATAGCATGGTCCATATCGTTGTCCCCCGGATAGAACACAAGTATTGTGGATATTCATTGCGTAAGTTTTTTCTAGATGGCCTATTGACTATCAAATACGGCCAGTAAGTAATTCAAGATTCACGGAATCGAGAAACTTGTATATCGAGTTTCATGTTCTTATGAATTTGTTTTGAATTAATGTACTTTTCCGTGTAATGCGGAAAATAATCAAACTTTGGTTGTTTCTTTCCAATTTGGTTTTTCATGCAAGTGGTGTTTACTACCAGATTTTCGAAGTGTATTTGTTCACATGATAATGATATTTGGGCCGAATTTCTTGTTCTTTTCTTCCTCTGTAAAATTGCTTACTCGGTGTTGCTCTTGTTAAAAAAAGGGCATTTGAGAGTTATTAGTCTTCATCCTTTTAACCTAGTATGTATCATCCCAAACTCATAATATGTGCTATCAACACGTTAGAGAATGTTATGGTTGAGATTCAGGCTTTTCCAGTCCATGTTTAAACATGTCATTTTCGGGGAGTCGTGAAAGAAGTACTATTATTTTGGTTGAATTTTTTTCAGATGCTTTTTTTGCTGAAAAATTTGAAACGTTAGTTATTCACGTGATCGAAATTTGGTTGTTGGGCCTATGTTTCGCTAAAGGGCTCTTTCGACTACCAAATCTAACAGTATAATTCACAAGATACAAATCGCATGCCTCAAGTTTCAAGCTAGTCTAATTAAGAGATAGCATGATACATTTTTGGTCTCTTGGGTAGATCACGAACATTATGGATTTTCATGGGTGAAATTTTATTCGAAGACCTTTTTACAATCAAATTAAGCTAGTGAACTTCACAATTCACTTGATGGAGAATTTTTGTCCCGAGATTCATGTTCCTCTGATTTCACTCTATATGGTCTATTTTGGTGTGTTATGCGTAATAGAATCACAATTTGGGTATTTTGGGCCTAGCTTTGTTTTCATGGAGGTTGTGCATTCGTTACTAAATTTTAAAAGTGTTATTCACATGATAGGTGATGTATGGGCCGGGTTTATTGTTCTTTCCTCTAATTGATGGAATTGGGTATTTTAAGAACTTTTTCGTTCATTCTTTAAAGTTGTGTAAAACTAGGAATCTGCGTTACAAACATGATAGATAATGTTCTGGTGGGATTTCTTGTTGTTCTGAGTCCTACATAGACATGGTCATTTTTGTGGTGTCATGTGTGAAAAACTCGAGTATTACATTATATGTTTTGCAAATGGAATTACCGCACTGGAATTTAGACAGTGTGTTATTTACGTGGTAGATATGTTCTTGAAAACTTCTGCTAAAATGGTTAGTTTTAGGTTACCCTTGTGAAAACTAGGGTATAATATATTGGACTAGTTTTTTTTTCCAGTGATCTATCTAATTTCTGGTCCCAAAATAGGCTGATCTTTATATTTATGTAAAGTTTATTGCTCCTCACACATTTCTCTAAAATTGACTCTTTTTAGGTTGCCCAAGATGAAACAAGAACATGCTAATATTCTTGGGATTGAGTTTTTCCAGGTAGTCTTATGCATTTCTAATTTTAACCGTACGTTAATCAAGTGATATAAAATGATAGTTCGGTATGTTCTACATATATTTCTCTAAACTTCTCTTTAGCCTACCATATCTAAAAGTTTCTTATTCACAAGATCTATTTAGATTGCATGATTCGAATTTGAAGTTCTTCAGATTAATATATAACACGATCCAATCCGGGGTCCCTTGGATGAGCACGAGTATTTTGGATATCTTTTGGTGATGTTTTCTCCAGATGGTCAGTCGACTGTGTAATTCAGTCAGTAAAATATTCAGTTTTCGCGTAATGGAGAACATGTAAATCGAGTTTAAGGTTCTTCTGAATTCGTTTTAAATCAATCCACTTTTGAGTGATTATGTGTACGAGAATCACATTATGGTTACTTGTGCCAATATGGTTTTTTCATGGATATGTGTTATAAAGGCCAAAATTTATATTTGTATTATTCACATAATTTAGGGTATTTTGGCTGAGTTTCATGTTCTTTCCTCTCCTCGATAAAATGTCTAATTTGATGGTTCCCTTATTTAAAAAATAAAAAAGGATAGTTTAAGAACTCTTATCTTCACGATGGGGAAAGTTATGGTTGAGATTCATGTTTTTCTGAGTCGATGTTAAATTTGTTATTTTTGGGGTGTCGTGAACAAAACACGGTTGTTTTTGGGAAATCATTTTTAGATGTTGTTTTGAATCTCAAATTTTGAAACGTTTATTATTCACGTGATGGAGAATGGATGTTTGGTTTTTAAACCAATGATTTTCCTAAAATCTCTTTCAACTAGCATATCAAGCGGTATCTTATTCAAAAGATAAATCATGCATGCTCTGAGTTTCAAGATCTTCTAATTTGGAGATAGCATGGTCCATATCGTTGTCCCCCGGATAGAACACAAGTATTGTGGATATTCATTGCGTAAGTTTTTTCTAGATGGCCTATTGACTATCAAAATGGGTTTCTGCCTAGGGGTCGAAGAACTTTCTCCTTTATTCTTCTTTCCTTTATAAAAACCTTTCTTTCTCCTTTTAGGAAAATAATTTAAATTCTTAGAATTTTTTGAGACTTTATTAGTCTTATGTTTCCTTTTATCACTAGAAGGTCCTATAGGAGGTAAACCAATTTGTTCACAGAAGTCTCCTATAATTCTTTTTCCTAAAACCTTCAGATTTAATATCAAGACACAAGGCGTGCATAAGGGTCGGATCTGTAAGAGACAGAGTAAAATTTGGAAAACAAGAGAAGTAAATAGGTCCATCACAAAGACTGGACTCAATTATTCCTACTGTTCACCATAATTGTTGGTACTGTTCATGCTACTGTTCACCATAATTGTTGGTACTGTTCATTTTACTGTTGGCCATAATTGCTGGTCCTGTTCATTTTTTAAATTGAAGACTGGTTTGAAGTCCGCCAGATTTGGAATCCGGAATTCACGTCCGCTGCCTATAAAAGGCCCCTTTCATTCACTCAGAAGGGACACGCTCAAGAATTATCAGCTACTCACTATATCCAAGCAACCATTCTACAAAAGATTATCATCTTTTATATTTTGTAATATACACTTCAAATTTGTAATATAGCTTGATAGTTTGTTTTGTACTGTACTCCGCTGCTGCTACTCTCCCCCACTTTTATGTATATGAAGTTGGATAAAACACAAGAACAATTAATGAATTTAAGATGTCAAAACTTATCTCAGTTTAAATGGTATAAAGATGTGTTCTTCTCTAAAGTTTTTACTAGAGAAGATAGTCAACACGATTTTTGGAAAGAAAAGTTCTTATCAGGACTCCCTCATTTTTTCTCAGAAAAAATAAGGAATAGAATAAAGCAGAAACATAATGGCATTATTCCGTATGCCCAATATACTTATGGAGATCGATCAATCATATTCATAACAAAATTTAGCTCTGGTGCTTGATAAAAAGCTACAAAATTTAGCTCTGGTGTTTTTAATGAGGGGTTAGATTTTTTAAAATCTTCAAAAACACATCTAATTTTATCAGGAAAAATAATGGGATGAGATCCCCAGTTGTAGAACCATTTAATAAACCACTGAGGGAGATTAGTGGTATTAAAATCTCTAAATTGTAGGAACCAACTGTGTTTTCTTTGCCTATTGTCATAACAAAAGGCTCCTTCCCATGCTTTAATGTAGTCAAAATAATTGAACCAATATTTTTCTAAATTTTTTCTATTACCACTTGGAATTTCGTGGTTTCTATATAGATCTCCATTCCAAGTTTCTGGAGTTAAAACTTTTTTAATAAAGGCTTTGGAATAAGCCCATTCCGCACTAGATCTTGAAATTGAGTCAAATTCTACTGATTTAGTAGTTTGTAAAATGGCATAATAGAAAGTACATTCTTTTGGCCAAAGATATGGGTCAGCAGAGTCTTTTAAATAGAAAGAAGCTGCTTCATTAGCATTGAGGTGAGCATATTTAAGCTCGAGAGGAGTTATCCATATAGTAGAATAAGGGATATACGGATAAACAAATTCAGTAGACAAATTAGTCTGTATTGCTATTGCATAAGCATCATCTCTTAATTTAGATTCTTTTGGAGTGGCCTTTAAGGCTTCATTTTTTAATTGATCAATTGACTTGCCAACCATTGTCTTATAAGACAAATCCTTCTTTGGGGGTGTCTCTTTAGACTTCCCTTTTCCTTTATCTTTATTCCTTTTCTCCATTTCCCTGCAAAAATTCACGGGTTAGAAAATCAGGTAAAGAATTATTTGATCCTTTAATAAATTCAATATCAAAATCAAAGACAGACAAAATTCCCTGCCATCTAGCAAAAATTTGTTTTGATGCTATATTTTTAACATCCTTTTCTAGAATATCTTTAGCAGATTTGCAATCAACCCTAATTAGGAATTTTTTATTCAACAAATCACTTTCAAATTTTTGAATACATAGCACAATTGATAATATTTCCTTTTTTACTGTGGAATAATTTTTCCTTGGTCCTTGCCAGATTCCTGAGGTGAATCTAACAAGAGTAATTTTATTATCTATCCTTTGTTTAAGGATTCCTCCATATCCTAATTCAGATGCGTCTGTTTCAACAATTTTAAAAGCATCTGGGTTTGCAATTGCAAGACAAGGAATTTCCTTTATTTTATTTTTTATTTTGATAACGGCCTCTGTATGGATATTTGTCCATTCAGGGGGATTTTTTCGTAACCTTTCAAATAAAGGTTTTGCATCGATAGCTAAATTTTTATAGAAGTCTGCAATGTAATTTAGACTTCCAAGAAACCTTTGTAGTTGAGTTTTTTCTTTAATTTCATTCGGAAATTTTTCCGCAAAAACTATGGATCTATCTATTGGAAAGATAGTTCCTTCTTTAATAGTATGTCCAAGAAACCGAATTTCAGTTTGAAATAATTTTACTTTCTTTGCAGATACAACTAATCCTGCTCTTTTAACAGCATTAATAAATGCATGTAGATGTTTAAAATGTTGATCAATATTGTCTGAAAAAATTAAGACATCATCAATATATACTATACAAAATTTAGTATATGGACTAAAAATTTCATTCATTATGTTTTGAAATTCAGAAGGGGCATTTTTTAACCCAAAAGGCATTACGTTCCATTCGTAGTGTCCAAATGGTACTGTAAATGCAGTTTTATATCGGTCTTCTTCAGCAATTTGAATCTGCCAGAATCCCGACTTCATATCAAATTTTGACATTACTTTGGCTGTGTAAAGCCGATTTAACAAATCTCTTTTATTAGGGATAGGATATCTAATCCATCTTAATGCTTTATTTAATGGCTTATAATTAATAACAAGCCTAGGAACACCTCGTTCTAATTCTGCAGCATTTTCAACATAAAATGCTGGACAACTCCAGGGACTGTAGGATTTTCTAATTAATCCTTTGAGTAATAACTCATCAATTTCTTTTTTGCAGATTTCAAGGTGGCGTGGACCCATAGCTATAGGTCTGGCCTTAGTTTGAATTTGATTTTCCTTAAAGTCTGGTTCATATGGAAGATTTACTATATGTTTCTTCCTTTCCCAGAAGGCATTAGGAATTTCTGCACATATTGTTTTAGTTATGAATTCTTGTAATTCATTTATTTTCTTTTGAATATGAGGCTGCTGTATCTTTTCAGCTATTTTTTTGTAATTAATTTCCTGAGATAAGGAATTAAGAAACTTTTCTTTTCTTTCTATTTTCTTTTGAATTAGATCAATCTCGTGATAACGAGGTTGTGTAATAAAATTAAATGTTATTTCTTGTGAATCAACAGTGCTAGTAATTGCTCTTTCGTCAATGCTTTTTATGGGATAAAGCATATGTAGAAAGGGATTTCCTAGAATTACATCGTGAGATAAATCTTTAACCATTATAAATGGCATTTCAAGGCAAATTCCATTGTTACAGACAGCAGTATTTTGTAACTTATATTTTACTATAAGCTTTCGGCCATCTGCAGCATTAAGAATTTCAGTAGTTTTAGAAAAATATCTAGAAGGAATTAACCCTTCGTTGATACAATTCAAATCAGCTCCAGAATCTACCATAGCAATTGCAGAGAGAGTATATTCTCTATGAACAATGATTTTTATTTTAATGTGCCATTTATGAGTAATAACCCTATCAATCATATTCACAAATGTTAATAATGCATTTACATTTTCTTCTTTTAAAGAATCTTTTTCATAATCGTCATTGTCCTGATTAGGACTGAGATCTGTTTCAAGATTTCTTAATTCAATTAAAGAAACTCTAGACTTTAAGTCACTTAATTCTTTTTTAAGAATTTTTACTTCGTGAATTAATTCACTAGTACATGAATCCTCTGAATCCTTTTCTTTAGAGGTCTTAGCCCTATTTAAAATTTCTTTTAGACTATAAGTCTCTGGTTCTTTGAATTTTATTCCTTTTTCAGATTTTTTCTGACTGTATTGTTCCAAATATTTTTGGAGCATTTCTCTTTTAGCAACTGGATCAGTAATTTGATCAATTATATCGAGAATAAAATTATCCTCTTTAGTTAAGGTGCATAATCCATTTGCCTGACATAAGGCTTTATAATAATCACAGTTTCCTTCGCAACCAGAATTATCTGATTGTTCGGATTCTGTTTCGGATCCTTCAGAATTCTCAGATTCTTCAGTTTCTTCATTGTCAATTATAGCAGTAATTTTAAAATCTCTTTTTTCTCCTTCTTCATTAAGAAAGAGTTTTTCTAAAGTTCTTTTAAGACCTTCGTCAATATCTAAACTATTGATTTTCTTTTTCATTTTACACTTATTAGCGTAATGACCAGGTTTTTGACATTTCCAACATAATGGAATGGGTTTCTGCCTAGGGGTCGAAGAACTTTCTCCTTTATTCTTCTTTCCTTTATAAAAACCTTTCTTTCTCCTTTTAGGAAAATAATTTAAATTCTTAGAATTTTTTGAGACTTTATTAGTCTTATGTTTCCTTTTATCACTAGAAGGTCCTATAGGAGGTAAACCAATTTGTTCACAGAAGTCTCCTATAATTCTTTTTCCTAAAACCTTTTCTTTTTGAATTTGTCTATGTAATTTAATTTCATTACATAAATTTATGCCTTCAGAGATAATTTCAGAAGATAGATCCCCATAAGTATATTGGGCATACGGAATAATGCCATTATGTTTCTGCTTTATTCTATTCCTTATTTTTTCTGAGAAAAAATGAGGGAGTCCTGATAAGAACTTTTCTTTCCAAAAATCGTGTTGACTATCTTCTCTAGTAAAAACTTTAGAGAAGAACACATCTTTATACCATTTAAACTGAGATAAGTTTTGACATCTTAAATTCATTAATTGTTCTTGTGTTTTATCCAACTGTAATGAAGTTGTTCCAATAAAATGTTTTGCTATAGTATATAATAGCGTATTAACACAATCTGTAACTTGCACAGGTTGGTTATCAACAACTTCAACTTTAACAGCTCTTAAAATATGCAATTTTGCCTCTTCTGGTAGGTAGAAATCCCACCAACCTTTTAATTGTCCAGTAAAGCCTTGAGTTATGGCTTTAGCAATATTTTGATCAGAATTTCCATTTGCTTTGCAGGCAGTTGCATACATAGTCATGTAATGCAGTACTGTTTGCATCTGGTATTCTGACATTCCATCTATATTCCATTCATTAATGGATCTGCCATCAAATTGAACAGTCATGTATTCATCATGCTGCTCAAGTTGTAAATCAACTGGTGTTGGCTTATGATAATAAGGCTTTGCTGGTACATTGTATACCATTTTCTTCTTATAAGAAGATGATAATTTATTAACTTGAAAATGTTGTTGTTGGTTTTGTTCTGTTAAGAAC
>JAYDYQ010002585.1:0-12588 GCA_034814905.1 Penstemon davidsonii
TTCATCAACTCTTATGTTAATACAATTGTTTTATAAATTTTCATATAAATATAGTCAAGCTCTTTTTATGTGAGAATCTTTATGATATAATTATATTGATATAAGTCATTCGTTTTATGGGTAGTCTTTTAATGCAATATGCCTTGGTATATAGTATGTTTTCGATTTCTCATAAGATGATATTTTGTGCGAATTCTAAAAGCAAGAAAATTATTTACTCAAATACATTAGAAATAATGTGTTTTTCAATTCTTTATCTTCCAATTGATTGTTTGGGATGTGAAACTTTCAATTGAGTAATTTTATGAATCAATCCAAATAAGTGAACGAAGCATATAAGGGATTCTTGACATCTTACCGTTTTAATTATCATATTTTTCAACAACCAAAAAATTCACTTTTCTTTAAGTTTTCGTAAAATCAAATCACTTCGTTAATTTAGTTTGTTTATTTATCTCTAAAAGCTACTTTGTCTACTAACCTTTTTAGCTTGTTTTAGTCATCTCCTCGTGGATACGACCGCCCAATCTATTCTACATCGATCGCTTTGTTTCGACAAGTTTGGGCGTAATCAATTTGGACACCTGTCGATCTCTCAACGGGCAGATTTTCAAACCTCAAGTATAAATAGTTCAAGAGTTGAAGAAGAGAGACAACACAACTAAGAGAAAATTTCGAAGCAAAATCCTTATAAGTCTCAAACTCAAGAACAGAACACTCATCAGCTTAGTCATCTGTTGAGGAAAGCAGAAAAGAGAGATAAAAGAATATACACATAAATCTGAGTGATTTTGTTAGAGAAGTGTTGTGAGAAGCTATTATCCATCTTTGTGAGTGATAAAGCTTTGTAGTATAGGATTTATAAGTGATTTCCTGTAATGAACTTGTGGCCAGTTCATTTGTTGTTTGGCGCAAGCAGAGTATATTGTAATCTGTGTGATTATAGTATAACCCAAGATCTAAGTGACTTGGAAGAGTGGACTAAAGGATTTTTATCCATATAACCACTATAAAAATTCTGGTGTTTATACTTGCATTATTTTCTTGCATATTTTCAAAAAGCATACTAAACACTTAAGTTAACTTTTGAAAAGATTTTAAAAGAAGTTTGCAAAAACTGGGGATAAAATCTTTTAAGTTAAAAGAAACCTACTTGTGAAAAACACTTGATAAATCCGCTGTCAAGTAAGTTATTTAAAACTCTGATTTCTCAAAATCAGCTAAGTGAAATCAGAAGAGTGGTCAACTATGTTGTTCAAAGCTTTGTGCGAGATCAGCTTAGTCTACTTACGAATCTTGATCAGCTTAGTTTGCTCACAGAAAAAGTTAGAGAATTTTAAAGTCAAAAGTTTTAGAGGTCTATTCCCCCCCCCCCCAGACCTCATCTGACCACTTCGGACCAACAGATAATTCAACTTGACTAAAACACTTCGAGGAAACAGATTTTTCCAGAAAGCTTAATCCAAATTAATCTCTTTAAAAATAATCAATCAACTTGTGAAGAGAATTTTAATGAGCAGAACTAATCCGAGATCGCCATAATTCGAACACATTATCTGACAACCTTTTAATCATACAATTTGATTTTTACTCAAGTCAGCTTTCGAGCTAAGAATCGTAGCAATGGCTTTCAATTTTGATCGAGGCGGTTTTATTTTTTATGTCTGTCATTTTTCTGATCTAAGAGTCGTAGCTACAGCTTTCACTCTAGACCGAGACATTCGGCTTCTTTATGCAAGTCTTTTACCGATCTAAGGGTCGTAGCAACGACTTTCACCCCTAGTCGAGACATTTTACTTTTTTTATGCAAGTCTTTTACCGATCTAAGGGTCATAGCAACGGCTTTCACCCCTAGTCGAGACATTTGACTTTTTTGCAAGTCTGTTACCGAGCTAAGGGTCGTAGCAACGGCTTTCACCCTTAGTCAAGACATTTGGCTTTTTTGCAAGTCTGTTACCGAGCTAAGGGTCGTAGCAACGACTTTCACTCTTAGTCAAGACATTTGGCTTTTTTGCAAATTAATTTCATAGGAAATTTTGTGCAAATTTTTCGTAAGACCGGGGAGTATCTTGTATTATCCCCTAGCAAAATATATTAGGTGTTAAAATGATAAAAATACAAAACTAGTGTCACAATATTGCTAGTTAATACTTGTAACCCATATTATGCATTTATCCCATGATTTGTCAACTTTTAGCAGTGTCAATTTCAGTGGGGCTCAATTGCAAATTTGGCCGAAGACAACATCACGTGTGTAATATGGAGATTTCGCTGGATTTTAAGAGAAAAAACTGCATAATTACTCCAAAAATATTAGGAACCGAGCATTTTGACTGAATATTAAATTGATAATGCATTTTTACCCAACAATTGGTATTAAACTCGATAAGTTCATATCTACCCTTAAAATTAGGTAAAATTATGTAACTGCTCATAAAGATTTAGTAGGTATGAGACAATGGAACTAATACAAATTGTCCATAAACTTCCAACTAAAAAATCAGTAAAAAGTTTAAATTTTTTGAAAATACCCATTTAATAAAATAATAATTTTATATTTTGACTTAGATAGTTATACTCGATTAAAATTTTCAAGTAATTAAATCTTTGAATTACATAATTTAGAAACACTTATTTAGTTTTTAATAAGATACAACAATGAAGTTTATTATTAGATTTAAATGGTTATCTACGTAATATTTTCAATTAATGATTCTTTTTACTTAAATACCCAAAAGTTTTACTTGTTAACGTAAATAGTTAAAACTATATAATATTTTCAAAGTTGAAATAGTAAATTTAATTTTGCTCAAACATAACACTATTAATATTATAACATTTGAAATATGGAAATTTAAAAATTATTTTTACGCATTTAATGTTATTAGTAATTGTATAGAATTTCAGTGTATTATTTTATAAAATATTATTATATTTTACATATTTAATAAAATAATATATTAATTGTACATTATTAATACTAATAAGATGTTTTCAACCATAAAAACATCAAAAAAGCAACCACCTAAGTGATGTTGTCGGCATGGGTTCTTCGATTTCAGGCCAACGGTGGCCTGCAATAACGAATCTAGGCGGAGATGGTATAGGATCAAATAACGCAGAACTTGATTCTTCGCTCCTAGGTTGGCGATGGTATGTGTTCTTTAATTGATCTACGTCAACGAGCACCTAAGTTCGTCTTTCCACGCTAGTAGCATGGCATGAGAGGTCTAGGGTGGTGGCGGGGTCATATTGGTTTAGGGCGGGGGTTGGAAGGGACTTGGATGTTTCTTAATTTTTTTTATAGCTAAATTGAAATTCATTAAGTTAAGTGGTTAATGTGTAATTATCATCCAATCAAATTGACACCAAATATATATCAAAAACCCAGATATTAGCTGTCCCGAGTCAATTTTTTTGAATGGGGTCAATTTGAACTGAAATTGTAAAAAAATGACAAATTTTGGGTTAATTACGTCAGCTCAAATAAATTCGAGTTAAAAAAATACCAGAAAGCAATAATTGGCAATGTTATTAAAACCGGACCGGACCAGCCGGTCCGACCGGTTCGACCGCGAACCGGAGGATGGTCCGGTCAGGTTTACCCCTAAAACCAGTTGATTCAAAAACCAGCCTGAACCGGGTTGAACCGGTCCAAAACCGGTGAACTGGCTAACCGGTTTGGGCCGGTTCAACCCGATTTTGAATTTCCTTTTTTTTTTTTTCGATTTTTTAAATTTTATTAATGTTAAAAATAAACTAAAAATTCTTGTAGAAGGTGGGATTTGAACACCTCTTGCATGAAACATAACTTCCTTACCATTTGAGCTACATCATTTTTGTTGAATTTCTAGTACAAAACAAATTTATAAATTACAGAAAATATGTAGCCAAATTTGTTTATAAATTAGATTATGATAACTCAAATTAACATTTTACACATTATCAATGAAAATTAATACTCAAATAATATTTTTTTATTAAAATTTGTTCTATAAGATATTTCTTTCCAATATTATTTTAGGATAAAGAGTGTCAAATTTTGAAAATCAAATCGATATATCATGCAAGTTTGATTTTGAATATTAGACTTTTATACATAATCATATTTTAAAATTATTAATCTCTTAGTTTGTTGTATTTTTAGCTTACACTTTTAAATGTTTATAAAGAAATATAGTCATATTATATTCATGCTAATGGGAACATATTTATTAGTTTTCAAAAACCATACTAATAAATATGTTCCCATTAGCATTGTAAAACAAAATCTGGTTTTTTTTTTTTTATCAATCTTCTTAAAAGAGTGAAAACAAAATATGTTTTTCTCGCTTCATGTTGATTACATTATAAATATGTTTTTTTAGAAAAACGATAATTATATTAATATATCAATACTCTAAATTAGAAGTTTTATTCAATTATAATCAAATAACTATATATCAAACATGTTAAACTAGATGTCCACCGTAATATTTGATCATACTCTTCCTAAACTGATTTCGGTAAAATGAGTATTAATTTCACTATTAACTACCAATAAAAAACAAGATTAAATTAACTTACTAACGAATTAAAGAGTACGTGGGAAATAGTCATAGAGACTGAGGAAGTCCATTCCCAACATTACCATACGTGCCTTTAAGGCTGTTAGTGCTGATCACGATCCTGAACTTTTTCAAGTCTCGTTATAGAGAAATCTAAACCGACCCCACAAAGTCAAAACAAGTATTATAAAGTGCACAAATCAGCAAAACTAAATTCATAGAATTGTATGCCAAGTTACTAAATTTTGATCAAAAGATTTGAACAACAATTGTATGAATAAGAAAAGATTAAAAAGGATCATGTCTAAATACTAACTTACAATTCTTCTGGTGAGGGTAACCAAAAATAAAGGAAGATCAATGTACATAGAAAAAATAAATTGAACCTTCTTAATTAGTAATGACAGTCTACCAATGTTGGAGTCGTAGTGGTGGATAAGGAAAGTTGTGATGCTGCTTCGTTTTGCAGTTGCTGCCTTTCTTTCAGGTTCTTTTGTTGCCTTGGGCACGCAAACCTAAATCGTTGATTATCATCTTCCGGAGCCGGGAGGTTGAGATCCAGTGATAACACATTCTTGAGATTCTTAGATTCAACTGAGGCAGTGGTTGGGGCCACGTTTGGTGTCGGGCTGATCGGCCCCGCCCGATGTCGTCTCATGTGTCCTCCGAGGGCCTGACCGGATGTGAACTCCGCCCCGCAGTAGGTACACTCATGCATTCTTGGTGACGGTGATGACTTTGGGGTGGCAGAGAAAGTGGCAGTGGAGATGTTGCTCAACTGAAGAGAGAGAGAGTTGGACGACATTCTGTTCCTGGATGAGGAAATTGATGACGGCGATGGGAAATCCTCCTCGTCGGAAAATAATGTCCTTTTCTTTTCGTTCTTGGGCTTTTTGTGGCTAGCCCGGTGGCCGCCGAGGGCCTGGAATGAAGTGAAAGCCCGATTGCATGTCTTGCATGTGTACATGCACGTGCTGCCTACCGACTTCCCAATGTTGGTTGCGGTTTCTACGTATCTCTTGTTTTTGGAATTATCATGGTGATGATGATCATGAGGTTTGCTTGGGGGGTGGCTTGGGAAATATCCTCGGGCCAAGAGGATTAGGCATCTTGCGGTATCTTCTTCCTCTGTGGTGGTGCTGTCTTTCGAGGAGGAGGAGGTAGAGATGTCAGGGCTACTAAGGGCAATTGCGGGGCGTTTGATGGTGAAGGGAATAGGGGAATGAGGTTTGTGTCTCTTTGTGCGCTTGCCCTTAGAAATGGGGGAAAGGTCTTTATTGTGACCCGGTGGTGCCGTGACTTCCTCCATATCCCTCCTTCACCACCACCATTACCATACAGAACTAGTGCAACAATTCTTAATTTCTTCACAAAATACAGAGTAAGAAAGAGAAAGTGAGTTAGAGGAGAGAGAAAGAGAGGTGGAGGTTGGAGGAAGGTTATTAGGAGGAAAGGAGTGTGGGGTGGTGATTATTAGATAAATACTAGTCATGAATGTGAGAGTTTTGAGAAGTCAACCCTTGTTAGGATATTCATTTATTTTTCCTTATTATGCTAAACATAGGCAATGATATTCAAGGTATTTTAGATTTATTCTTCAATGTGATGGAATTAGATATACTAATAATAGTATATATATATATGTGAATACAATTTAAAATAATAGTACTGTACATGTTGTAATTTAACTGAATCCAAATTAGCTTGATTGATATTTGCTGAAAAGTTTAAGCCCCCGGGACATGAAGAAGTGGATAAATAGCAAAGTTAGAGTTTGAAGTGTGAGACTAAGACTTGCTAACATGTGATAAATGTAGCTTGTAACTCTATAATTTTCTGAGAACAATTGAATATTTGATTTTGTAGCATATTCGTGTATTTCATATCAAATAATTACATTGTATTGTGATTGAATAACACATTTTAAAGATGAGTTCATCTAAGGCATGTGTTGGTTCAATAAAACAATGGTTGATATCATATTGCAAATATTTGATTGTGTGTGGATTAGAAATTTTACTTAAACAACTGTTTGATGACAATCTAGAAGAGATTGGGCTATCACTAAGTAACGTACTTACAAAGTCCCAATGATTAAGTAAATACAAAATAAACCATGTCGATCTATTCCAAAAATATATACTTCCATAATAAAAAATAATAAAAACATTATGAAAAATATAAAAGTGGACTAATAAATTAGCCCACTATTTCTAATTCTACGAGTTTGTCACCTTAATTTACCAAGTATGTAGACGTATTTGCATTATTGAGGATCAAAATGGCCCCAAATTATGTGACTTATTTGTGTAATTCTTAAGAAAAGATAGACGGCCAATTAAGTCAAATGGCTAGAAGAGTTAAGGAGGCCAAGTTCTTGGCATGAAGATGATAACCATATCATTATAATTGTGTGTTGCACGTAAATCAGCTACCGCTTGTCTGTTTCCGGATTAACCAAATAAACAATATATCTATGAAACGAGAATGTAATAATTAATTATTCTTAACTTCATGGCTTCACTTTGTGTTGTCTGTTGCAGATAGTTTATTTCCAAAAATCTTGCAATTAATTTAATGATATTGTTTTGTGGTGAGAAAAGTGTACACTTAGTGGTCTACCTGTTTAAATAATACTATCATACTAGTAGAAGTGTTAACCATTTATCACTTTGTGCATCCGCTTGCAACACAACTTATAATGCATAATTTCTTAGATTTAAGAAAAAGTGATACTTTCATAATATCTCATCCTTACCGTATATTACCAAAAATAGCTGCAAGGGAATCATCACTTCAAATAAAAGGCATAGTGTATGGCCTGAATGCGCCCTGCGGGGTACGATCGATGGTCGAGAGTGGTTAACTACACGCGTGGGCGTATCAGTACGTTTGACGAACAACGTAACTAACGGTCTTTGATGACCGAATAGTGCACCTATATGAAATTAAGTCAAGCGATTGACGGAATTATTCAAACTATTACTTCTTGATTGTTCTCTATGCATGTATGATCGCACGACTTGAACAATTTAGGTATTGTTAGATGTGGAGGGATTGCGATCTGAGCGCTCGTTGAACCAATGGTGGCCGTGTGAACAATGCATTGGGTGTGTGTGTGGTGGCGGCTAATGTTACACTAATATTTAAAGAAAGGTATAGGCATTGAATCAATTCATTGAATGACAGTCATAATACACATTAATCAAAGAATGCTATGTAAACAATATTTAAATTGTCAACGTCCTATCCTACTACAAGCTGCTAATTCACCATTAAAAATAAATAAAGGTTGCAAGTCACCATAAGCTATGATAAGCTAAGATGAGTGTGAAGTCCACGTAGTGGATCTTTTAAAAGCTAGTCTTTGTTGACATGTGAGTGTGATTGTTTGTGTGGAGGGTGTCTCTTTTTCATGTTGAGTGATGATCTCTATTTATAGACTTTCTGGGAGCGGGTTTGTCTTCCATCGATGGCTTTTATATTCCAGCATTTAGTGCGGATCGATGGTAGGTGTGATTGTAACTCCCCTTGAATGGTGCGTGCAGTTAGGAGACCTATCAACATGTTTGTTGGATGCTTATGTAGCATAATCAATTGGAGAATAAGTCAACGAACGTTGTCTTATCTTCTCCAGTAATTTAGGCCATGTTAGTTATGTAGCTAGCTTAACCATGTTTGGCTTTGCATCCGAGTGATATGTCTGCCTATCCTTCGATAGCAGTGATGCAATCGCTTGTTGTTACATCGGTGCATTCAGAAAATGCACCGATAGTCCATGCCTAAAACTTTGTTGTTCGCCGATGATGGGGGCAACACGATTGTGCGATGCATACCATCGAATCACAATTTGAAAATTGTAAATTTATGGTACAAACACATAGGATGAACAATATTAGGAAACCGATGAATTACCATATCCTAGATCTTGATCGGGAGGTTCGTCGCTGGAAGGACCTTATGTACATGAAAATCGTGAGGAGAAAGATTCACACGATAAATGAACCAGTTGATTGAATCTCAATGGTTTTTTTTTAGTCATCAACCATGAGGTATGGATACTTTCAAATTGATTAGAATTAGATCAAGAGTGACTAATTAGAAGTGTTTAATTAATCAAAACTGTTATTTAATTGTTTGATAAGTATATCACTAGGGTTGTGGTGAGTATTGCAATGCAGCTAAGTAGCCATTATCTTTAAAGAAGAAAATAATATTTTAACGGACCAGTTGAGTCCTCAAACAGCTAAGTGGAAGAAGCTTTAAAATGTTAAGTAAAATTATTTTGAAACTCAGTTGAGTCCTGTTTTGTAAAGTTGCATATTTTGTTGCACGAATCTTTTAGTGAAATCACCTTTCAAGTAAAAATAGTGAAATACCCAACTGGATATAAAAACAACCGAAAGTCAGCTAAACGCACGTCCATATTCACCCCTTCTTTAGACTCTTATCACTTGAGAGTTGAGACCAACAAATTTTATTGTATATTATTTTAGTGCAATAATTAAATAGTAATATCTTCTTTTGTTAACTGTCTGTATGTTGAGATATAATTTATTATGTTTAAACTTATTACTGCAATATAACACACTCTTCGAATTGAATTGGTATTTTATATAATTGTTTAAATACAGTATTTGACTTGTTAGAGTACATTATTTATTTTGAATTCTCGTGGAGAGGTGGGCACAAATAATATACCCAACAGTATTTGAAAAAGGATTGGGACAAATCCATGAATTGAATACCCCTAAAAACAAAAAAACAAAAAATAAAATACTATTTATTGTCAGATTCATAAAATAATGCAAGATGTAATTCATATCAATTACTCCCTCTATACCAAATTCATATTTTCTATTTGAGGATGTCCCAAAATAATACTGAATTTCCTAAAATAAAATTAAAATTATTTTTTAAAGTACTCACTCTTATAAAGTAATGATTTGACATTAATTCTCAATCACTACTTTTGAAGATACTAGAAAAATACACATGCGTTGTATGTGATTAACTAATATCCAAATTTAGTTGAATCATATAATAATTTTTTATCATATTATGATCTTAATGACATACTACATAATTTTTTTGACTAAATCACTATACATTATTACTATATTGTTACCAAGAATTTAAAGTTGTTATCATGAATACCTAAAATCAAAACTTGAAAATAAAAAACGATAATTATTAAGTATTTCTAACTTAAAACTACATGTCTACATAACTATAATTCTAAAATTAACATTTGAACGAATGGACAACATTAATTTTTTCTTCCTTGACCTTGATATTTCCATCTAAACATTTTCTTCCATCTAAACAAGTTTTCACATGTTTAATCCATTTTTTTAATCGATTTCACCAGGTTGGTTGGTTATACCTGTTTTTTTTTAACTGAGTTCACAATTTTTAATTATTTTCCTAGTACAATTTTTTACCAATTTAACTCGTTTTTATTAATTTTCCTCAGTTTTGTCGATTAACCCGCTTTTGCACTAAGTTTACCATATTTTTTGTTATTTTAACATGTTCTTTCATCGATTTCATCCGCTTTTACACTGAGTTTGCCATTTTTTTTGGTGTTATTTAACCCGTTCTTTCATCGATTTCACCCATTTTTTGTGGTTTATTCCATTTGTTAATCAATTCACTCATTCTCTCCGGTTTAACCCAATTTTTTTATTGATTTTGCTTATTTTTTTTATGATTTAACCTATTTTAACGACTATTTCACATTTTTTTTTCAATTTAACTCGGTTTTTTTGTTGTTGTTCTTTTATCGATTTGACCCATTTTTTGTTATCACGTGTTTAGCTGCTATCATTCATTTTTTTACCGGGTTTGTTGGTCCCAAGTGCTCAGATGAGGTCTAGAGGGGGGGGGGGGGGGGGGGGGGGGGGTGAATAGACCTCTAAAAATTTATCTTTAAAATTCTCCAACTTTTTCTGTCAGCAGACTAAGCTGATCAAAAGTTGTAAGTAGACTAAGCTGATCTCGCACAAAACTTTGAACAGCAGAGTTGACCACTCTTCTGATTTTACTTAGATGATTTTATCAAAATCAGAGTTTTAAATTCACTAACTTGTAGCGGATTTATCTAGTGTTTTTCACAAGTAGTTTTCTTAACTTAGAAAAGATTTTATCCCCAGTTTTTATAAACTCCTTTTAAAAACTTTTCAACAGTTAACTTATGTTTAAATATGCTCTTTGAAAATATACAGAAAATAATGCAAGTATAAACACACAGAATTTTTATAGTGGTTATATGGATAAAAATCCTTTAGTCCACTCTTCCAAGTCACTTAGATCTTGGGTTATACTATAAACACACAGTTTACAATATACTCTGCTTGAGACAAACAACAAATGAACTGGCCACAAGTTCGTTACAGGAAATCACAAAGAAGTCCTATACTACAAAGCTTTATCAATCACAAAGATGGATAACAGCTTCTCACAACACTTTTCTCACAAAATCACTCAGAATTTTATGTATATTTGTTTATCTCTCTTTTCGCTTTCGTCAACAAATGACTCAGCTGTTGAGTGTTCTGTTCTTGAAATTGAGAGTTAGAAGAATTCTGCTTCGGATTTAATCTCAGTTGTGTTGTCTCTTTTTCTTCAAATCTTGAACTGAACTATTTATACTTGAGATTTGAAAATCTGCCCGTTGAGAGATCGACAGGTGTCCAAATCCTCGAGTACTGGTCCTTTCTGCAGAAACGGCTACCTGCGACTGATCACTTTACACTCTGTTGTACTTCCTGTCAGTCCGCATTAAATGCACCAAGCTGATACGAGGTTTCTCTTCAATCATTTGTCATAAATACCCTTCCTCTTCAGCATTTATTACTCCAAGTGCATTTATTACCGTTGCAATAACTTCTGATCCACTTCCACTCTGTTGATCGAAATCACTCGTCTGGTGTACACTCGGCTGATCCCAAAATGAACTAATCTGATTTGAGTCGGCTGAAAATCCACCAGTCTGATTCCTTTCTTCAGCAACAGATCAGTAGTCTTCTGGACCATTTTTGACTCGTCTCAAGTAACTTCTTCCTTGGTCAAATATCTTCTAAGGTTTGAACTAAGCTTCCATACTTAGCTGATGACTTTGGAAATCATCAAAACCTCCCTTCACTTCTAAGTCTTCATCTTCATCCAACAATTTTCTCTTTTTGATGATGACAAAACTTCAGCTAAGTATCTGTACCTAAAACTAAAGTTAAGTCCTCAAAAATTTCTGAGATAGAAATTATGTGTTGGAAACTTGAACTTTTATAGATATTCTTTGAATTTACAGTACAAGTTTACAAGAAAATGGACTTAAGTGAAAAAAATACAAATAAAGTAAGCTGATAATGATTTTCAATTTAAAACCTAGTCTAGAAAATCTAGTCTAGTCTTCAGTTTCTTCTTTGTCTTCCTCTTCTTCCTCTTCTTCAAACTCCTCACTCTCATCATCTTATTCTTCTCCACTAGAAAATGCTTCCAAGTTCTTAGAGGCAGCTTAGATCTTCTTTTTAATGTCCTCTAATCTCTTGTATTTTCTGTCTGGATCTAGCTGTTCTTCAGCAGAGTCTTTGGAAGCAGCCATCTCTTTGTCAGATTTTGCTAATTCCTTAGGCTCTTCTTCAGCAGCTTCTTCATCATCAGCTTCCTCTTCAAGTACTGTATCTTCACTTGGCTTTTCAGCAACAACTCTCAGGTCTTGTACTTGAACAGTTGCAACAGCAACAGTCTTCTTAGCTGATTCCTCTCCCCCCTTTTTGTCATCAGCAGCAGGGTTGAGTTGATCAAGAGAGACGTTGACAGCAGCACAAAGCCTTCTGATGTTTTGATCCACAACTCGGAGTTGGTCAGAGTGATGATTTTGAGTTGCTTCCATTCGAAGTTGAGTAGTCTTCATCTCACCAGATTGGTCAATTAAGTAGTCAACATTCAGCTGAAGTGTTGACATTTCATTTTGTGCCTTGTTGGTGACAATTGTGAACTCTTGCATAAGTGCAACATTTTTCTCTAATTCAGCTTCACC
>JAYDYQ010002588.1:0-24986 GCA_034814905.1 Penstemon davidsonii
AGGTCAGAATCTGAATATCTAATTAGTTCAAATCCTGATTCCCTTGGATACCACAATCCTAATTCTTGTGTGCCGTTGAGATACCTTAATATCCTTTTGCCAGCTAAGAGATGAGATTCCTGAGGATTTGATTGAAATCTCGCACAAACCCCAACAGAGTACATAATATCAGGTCTGCTAGCAGTAAGGTACAACAGTGACCCAATTATGCCTGTATATTTGGTGATGTTAACTGATTTTCCATCTTCATCCTTGTCAAGGAGAAGTCCAGTAGACATTGGAATAGCAACAAATGAGCTAGTTTTCATACCAAATTTCTTTAACAGATATCTTGTGTACTTTGCTTGATTAATAAAGATGCCATCAGGCAACTGTTTGATTTGTAATCCAAGAAAGTAATTAAGTTCTCCCATCATGCTCAATTCAAATTTGTTCTGCATCAGCTTAGAGAACTTCTCACACATCTGTTTGTTAGTTGAACCAAAAATAATATCATCTACATAAATATGAACTAACAATATATGATTATCCCATTCAATAGTAAACAAGGTCTTGTCTACTTTACCTTTGCGAAATCATTTAATTAAAAGAAAATCATATAAGGTATAATACCATGCTCTTGGTTCTTGCTTTAAACCATATAGAGATTTCTTCAGACGATACACTTTGTCTCCATCCTGGTAGACTTCAAATAGAAGAGGTTGTTCAACATACACTTCTTGCAATTCTCCATTGAGAAAAGCAAACTTCACATCCATCTGATAGACAGTGAAGTTCTTGTAAGCAGCATAGGCAAAAAATAGTCTGATTGCTTCAAGCCTAGCCACTAGTGCATGTGTCTCATCAAAATATATGCCTTCTTCTTGACAATAACATTTGACCACTAGTCTTGCTTTATTTCTGGTAACAATACCATCTTCATTCATTTTATTTCTGAAAACCTACTTAATGCCAATAACTCTCTGATGAGTAGGTCTGGGAACCAAGTATCAAAACTCATTTCTTTAAAATTGATTCAACTATTCGTGCATAGCTTCTATCCAGTGAGAATCACTAAGAGCTTCATCATTTAATTTGGGCTCAATCTGTGAAAAAAAACTTACAAACAGTGATTCATTTGCAGTTGTCCTTCTTGTTCTCACTCTATCCCGTGGATCACCAATCACAAGATCAGGTGGGTGATCTTTGAGCCATCTTAGATCAGGTTGCAAATTTGGATGTTGTCATCTTGATTGATCTTGCAACACAGTGAAGTTCTTTGCTCATGCTTGTTTTGGGTAGTCCTTCAACCAAATTGTTCTTGATTAATCTGTTGATGGTCTTGAAGTTTACATGATTTATTCTCTTGTGCCATAGCCAACTAACTTCACTTGTTGTAGAGGCCACCTAACATACATTTGAGTTCTTATCAATTGAGCTCCAATCGACTATGTAGATGTTTCCTTGTCTTCTTCTAGATAATATTAGTTTCTTTGTTCCAATTTGCTCCACATAGCACTTATTGATGAGAAGATGACAGATAATCCTTTGTCACAAAATTGACTAATACTCAGCAAATTGTACTTCAAGGCTTTAACATATGAGACATCAGATATCTCAATGTTTCCTTTAATAATATTTCCACTTGCCACAATCTTGCCATCTTTGATGTCTCCAAATGTAACTTTTGGACCGTCTAGGGCAGCAACTTCAATCAGCTCAAGTATGTCACGACACATATATCTTGAACATCCATCGTCCAAGTACCATTTCTTTTCTACATTACATCTACTCCTTTTTCTATTCAACAAAACAAACCCAAGATTTGGTAACCTTAGGCTTCTTAGGCTCAGTAGATTTTGGTGGTGCTTTTGTGACTTTTGGTGCTTTATAATGTTCAGCAGATGTATTATGATAATAATCATTATGATGTGAATAATGCTCATAAGCAGAGTAAGGTGCATGATATGCAGGATAAGCATGCATCGAATGATGAGGTATGCAGCAGCATAGTAAGATGGATAATGAGGTGCATGATAATATGATAAATAAGTAGGTTGCACATAATATGACTCATTTCCATACCAAGCATTGTCATTTTTATAAGTTCTTTGCTTCTTGGGTTTCTTTCTTACTTGCTCATTAAAAGACTTTTTAGACTTATCACTAGTCTGATTATGCTTGCTCTTATCAGCAGACTTCTTAGGATTGTTCTGTTGTTTGGCTTTACTAGTTTGTTTATCTTTCTTAGGCTCTTTACCCTTAGTAGCCTTTTGAGACTTCTTCTCTTTTGTCTCTTTTTCTGGTGAAGCAGATTTGGCATTCTGAACATATAAGATTACCTTATTGTTACTAGAAGATGTGAACTGTTCAGCATAGTCAAAGTCTAAACATGTTTTCTCATAAGGCAGTTTCTGATTACTAGGCATGTTATCTAATGCATCAGAAGACACAACATTGGACGCAAGAATCTTTTCAAGTTCCAAGATTTTTCCTTTATGAACTTCACATTCTGCTTTCAGATATTCATTCTCATGCTCAAGCTCTTGTATTCAACTGATTCCTGTGGTTTTTCAACCCTAAGTTTCAGTGAAACAGTTTGCTCTTTCAGCATAGTCATCTCTTCCTTAAGCTTAGCAACAACACTTGTGTTGATAGTCATCATTTGTTAAATGAACTAAATAGCGCATTATCTTCTTCAGTGAGAGTTACCTCATTATCAGAATCATCTGATTCTTTGGCCATGTGACAGAGCAGTGCAGGTGTCTCTTTTTTAGCAGAGTCATCTTCAGATGTCTCCGAGTCTGAATCAGACGAGTAGATGGCAGCTATCTTTTCAGCTTCAACCAACAGTACTTTGCTCTTGTTATGTCTCCTTTCTTTTCTCACTTTCTTTTCTTCCTCCATGTACTTCTCAGCTTTTAGGTATGGGCAATCCTTGATGAAGTGTCCCAATTTCCTGCAGTTGTAACACATTAGTTTGAATTTATAATTATCCTTACTATCATGAGAAGTAGGGTTAGAAGTAGAGGCATTGTTGTATTTGTTCTTCATTTTTCTTTTGTAGAACTTCCTGAAACCGTTTAACAACAATGCAACATCGCCAGCAGTGTACTCCTTTTTGTTCAGCAGCATGGCTCATCAGATGAGTTATTTTCTTTTGATCTCCCTGCTGATTTATTTTGTTTGTCTGTGGCAACGAGGGCAGCAGTAGGGTTAGAAATACACGACTCGTCTATCCCCATCCTTGGCAATATATATTCATATGCCTTGAGTACTAAGAACAGCTCAGTGAGAGAGATTTTTCCCTAATCTCTGGATTCTTCCATAGTTGTGACTTTCATGTTGATCTTTGGTGGCATTGCCTTGAGAACCTTTACAGTGATCTCTTTGTCTGTGAAAGTCTTTCCCAACTTTAAAATTTCGTTGAGTGTTCTTGTAAACCTTGTATCCATCTGGTCAATGGTCTCTCCGGACTTCATTTTGAAGTTGTCTAGCTTTTCAAGAGCTATGCTACTTGATAGCATCATTCCCTTCGCTCATGTCGCAAACCTTGTCCCACATTTCTTTTGTTGTTTAGCAATGTTTGACTTTGTCAAACCTTTCATTATCGAAGGCTCTGGTCATGATGAATCGCAACTTTATCAAGATTGTTTAACTTGATCTCCTCGGGAGTCATCTCTTCAGGCTCCTTGTCTACCATCAACTCTTCATCGTTGACTTTGATTGTCCTAGTGATTTTGAATGGACCTCTTGTAATGCACGTGTACATATTGTCACTATAAGCAGCAAGGATAATTTCCATGCTAATTTTCCGGTCCTCAAAACTCATACCAACAATGTGAGGAACATGGCTGACACAATCCATTTTCAAAAATGTTTGATTTTTAAAAAAATGCTCATTTTTGAAAACGTTTGAAAAACATTCCTCGGATCAAGATCGTTGACCAGGCAGATGATCCAAATGAACCACCCGCTCTAATACCACTTGTCGGTCCCAAGTGGTCAGATGAGGTCTAGAGGGGGGGGGGGTGAATAGAACTCTGTACCTTTAAAAAAATCTCTAACTTTGTATAAGCAGAGTAAGCTTATCGTCCGTATGAGACTACTCAGTCGATTTAGCACTTAGCTTATACAGCGTAATCTGATTTACTTATCTTTTCAGACAACTTCAGAATTTTAAAACTTGTATGCAGCGGATATGAATTTGTATGTTTTTCAAACAAGTTTAACTTCAAAGGTTTCACCCCAGTTTTTAGAAATTCCTCTTTTAAAAGATTTCCCTTTTAAACTTTTACTTATCTTATGAAAGTTATGCAATGAGGGTGCAAGCAAGTAAGGTAAGTAACATAGGAATTTTTTATAGTGGTTCCGAAGGCAGAATACCCCTTAATCCACTCTTCTAAATCACCATGATTTAGGCTGTACTAGAACACTAAGTAACTAGTACAATACTTGTGCTTTTACAACAAATGAATAAGCAGGAAGCTCACAATAGGAAACCACAAAGAAGACCTATTCTAAGAAGTAATATCACTCAAAAAGATGGATATCTACTTCTCACAACACTCAGTTGAACAAAATCACTCAGATTTTTATGTTTTTGAACTTGTTCTTCAACTTTGCTTCATCAACATATGACTTAGCTGATGATATGTTCTTGAGTTTGAGACTTAGAAATTTTGCTCTTTGAATTCTCTCTCAGTTGTTGTGTTGTATCTCTAACTCTTGAATGGATCTATTAATACTCAGCAATTCGAATTTTGTCCGTTGAAGTGAGACAGAAATTTAGATCTTCCTTGAGTTACGGTCAACGGCTCCCTGCAACTATTCACTGTACAGTCTGTTGTACGGATTTGTCAGTCGCATTAAATGCACCATGCTGATACGAGGTTTTTGAAATAACTCCTCTAATCATTTGCCATAAATACTCTTCTCGGACATCATTTATTACACCAAGTGCATTTATTACCGTTGGAATGACTACTGATCTCTTTCCACTTTGCTGATTGAATCCACTCTGCTGATTCAAACTGAACTTATTTGATTTGACTCTGCTGATATCCACCAATCTGATTCCTTACTTAGCTTGAGATCACTTGTCTTCCTGACCGAAATTCAATCTTCTGATTTTACTTGTCTTCTCGATTGAACTTTTTCAGAAGTTTGCTAAGCTTCCATTACTCAGCTGATGACTTTTGAAAATCATCAAAACCTCCCTTAACTTCATCTTCATCCAACACATATCCAATTAGGATGAGCCATCGAGTTGGCTTGAGCTAATAACCATCCAAATGTGTACACAAGCTAGTAGCTGGAGATAGAGTTCCAGCTGATCAATACTCCAAGAATCAAGGGCAACTCAACAGTTGAATACTCCTACTTGAAGACTAATTATTTCAGTTCGCCTGAAAATAAAGACACTCAGAACAAGACTCTGATACTATATATATCGGACATATGGGAACAAGAAAGGACACAACTCAAATCAACAACTCCTCAATCATTTTTACTCTTTAATGGCAAATAGTAGATCATTGAAGCCAGTTGTAAGCTGCAAATCTGTACATTTTGTACATAGTTTTCCTTCATGTAAGTACCCACGTATGTATATGAATATCCTGAGAGTAGCCATATGCTCGATGGATGCCTGTATTAGTAGCCACATGCTGATATGGAACCCGTTTAGCAATTTTTTGCTGAGTAGGGTGATCATTTGGATGGTAGTCATTTGCCACAAAAGTTAAGTTTTGTTGCTTGTACATATGTTCGCATTGTTGTCCTGATTTTTATAATGCTGAGAGAAATCGAGAGCTTAATAAATATTATCAGTTGATTGCATTCGTTACCAAATTAGGAACATGAATCTTTCATTTTTGTAATTGGGAGAATAGAATAGGGTAGATTTCAGTGTATTTTTGCACATAATCTTTTAGCACGTTGTTTTTTATGAAAATATCAAGGAACCTTCCCAAATTCTACCAGTCTCTTTTGATTATGTTATTTGCATGTTTATCGAATGGTTTTAATTTGTATTGAGTTATTTTCAATTGTACATATCTTTTTTGTAAAATGTCCCGATATTCTATTTGAATTGTCCGAAATTATTTACTGAATCAACTTGCGATACTGTCAACTCAATAATGTTTTCTTTGCATAATCATCCTGATATATCGAGAAGTCATTAACTAGCTGAAAATTAATAAGTTTTGGCATTTTAAATAAAACTATCATGAATTGTTAAGTCTTGCGGCCAGGCAGGCAATGAAAAGAACTAGGGGTAGTGTCTGCCTACTCCGCATAATCGGTTGATTATAAGTTAGAATCTTATCGAGGCATTTAAATTAATCCATCGATTCTGCCTTATTTATTTACTGTTGTATCCATTTAAATCGAGTCTTATTTACATCGAGGCTAGCCAAACGATTTTTTTGCAAGCAGTAGTTACTCACGGAAAAAAGTTTCTTGAACGATTCTGGAACAACAATGAACTTTGTGATGAAGATATGCAGACAACTACATGTGCTACTCTTGCTACCGACTTTGTGAAAGTGAACTTTGATGGAGCAATTTTCAGCAAGGAAGGATACATTGCAGTAGGAGCCATGGCGAGAGATGGAATTGGCAATTGTTTGGGTTGGATTCCGTCATGCATGATGTAATTACTTAGCCCAGAATTAGTGGAAGTTGTGGCTGCTAAACGAGCAATAGAGTATGCCAAGGATCGAGGGTGAATGAAGATTCTTTTAGTGGGTGAGTGTAAATCGATTGTAGATAAACTCTCAGCTTCTGAAGACGATTTTTCTGCTACGAGTCCTTTGGTTGAGGATATTCATCGTTTAGCTGGGAAATTTGATTATGTGGTATTCTCGTATATCCATCGTACTGAAAATAAAGTAGCACATTCTTTAGCTAGATTAGTTTATGGGGATATTTTGACTGAGTTACCAGGTAGAATTAGATAAATTGTAATTTAAGAACTTTTGTTGATCAATAAAATATATCGTTTTTTTCTGAAGAAAAAAAAATTATGTTTCTGGCTTTAGATTTGAGTTGGAATATTTTGTGAAAATTTACATGCACAAGTTGTTAGATACCAAAAGATTTATGATAATAGTCTATTTTTTTAACTCGTTTGTGCATTTACGTAATATACGTCAATCGTGATATTTGGATAAATATATATTCAAAGACTCATAAAAAATAAGTTTCACATGTTAATTTTAATTTGGTGACCGAAGAATCGATCGGCAAAACAATTTTATCTCTGAGTTTTTGTGATGAACAAATATCACTTGTATGTATAGAAGAATCTTGATGAACTAATATGGCGTGAGAATATTTAAATGATTAATGACCTTTTTATTCAAAAGTCTGATGTTTCTTCAATATATAGTTGAAGATTCTACTTCTAGATTCCCAAAGAGGAATCCCTTAACATTAGAACAATGGGTTAATCAATGGGCAGCTGGGAAGCGAGCATTTAGTAACAAGAAAAAGAAAATTGTACTTTTTGAATTAGACACAACTAAGGATGCACATGGTTTTTAAAATCGAACAGCAACGTTTCGTATCAAATTTTCGGTTTTTTCCCTCAAAATTAAAGGTTTTGGTATAGATAAAAAATCATATCGAGAATTTTGATATGGTTTTGATTTCAAACTTCTCATACCGTAGAAAAACCGTACCGCATCGAAATTTGAAAGAAACATGAAAAAACTATTTAGTTTTTGAATTATACAACTAAACAATATGACTTTTTATTTTTTAATTTATAATTCTAATATTCCCGAACACTCTATTATTTATAACTTATATATATGATAAATGGTCAATCATTATTTATTGTTACTACATGAATCATTTTTTCAATTAAAAAAATTATGCTCGAGTTTAGCACAAAATTATTTTGCTATCTGCTGAAAACTTAATACGTAAAAATATTAGCCAACAATTACCAAACAATAAATTCTTGCACAAAATAAAAAGAAAAATCAAATGATAAACAAATTAATTTTATAAATGTAAGCCTCATTATGTTTTCAAGTTTGTGAACATTTTTATTTTAACTGAGTTATTAAATGTAAAATAATAATTTGTAGATATTATAATATTAATTCTTATAAATTTTAGTAAAGAAAGAAAGAAAACATTACTGGCTTGTTATATTAAGAAATTATAACCTTTTTTTTTTCAACAAAGCATTCGACTATATAAGAAAAATAACATAAGAAGAAAAAATGTCACAAACAAATGTACCGTACTACCGAAATCACACCAAATCGAGTGTATTGATATGATGTTTTAAAACTCTTTTCTATTCTTTAAAATCGCAATAATTGGTATAATATAAACTTTGTTAAAATAACTACAAACCGTATTATGTGCACCCCTAAGTCAAGGCCCCCTCTAAGAATTGAAAAATTATTAACATCCTATTTGTGCATGTATCTTTTTAGTGCATTCTATTTCTTTAGTTCCTTCTAATTTTATTAACATATTAGCCACGTTTAAAATTTATAAAACATAGTAATTCAAATATGTCTATCATAGCAATTAATATTTTAATTATCACCTATTAGATAAGTATACAGTATATTTAAAATTTTGGACATGATCTTATATTGATTATGTCTAAATTTTTGTCACAATTAAACTATGTTTTTAATATATTTAATTTTATCATTATGGCTTTAGTATAATATTAATTTACTAATTTTTCTTTAGTATATTGTTTGTAACATTGCAATATTGTGTCTAAATTTATTTTTTAAGTAAGCACAACCCACCGATGTGATCACATTGAAATTGCTAAAAAAAACTCAATTAGACTTTTTTAGTGCTCTAGTTATTGTTTGAATTGTTAAGTGAAACAATATTTAAATCATATCAAACATGTATGTTGTGTAATATTAATGTTGAAACTACTTTTATTTTTTATTTCATATTTTAATTGATAACTCATAGTATATGTTATCTTCGATTGTGTCAATGCATTAGATTAAATATAATTGTCGAAAAAATTCACTAATTGTATAGGCCCCTTAACTCCCAATTTCTGGATTTGCTCTTGATTGTGTGTTAACTGGATAATAGTTCAATGATCAGTACAACGGACACAACAAGAAAAAATTTTTGGATCTTGATTTATTTTTGTAAAAAAGTTAATATTTTTAATTTTCGAAACTTTAAGGGTGTATTTTTGAAAGGTTTTAAAAGTTTAAGGGTTAGGGCTGCGATTTTTTTTTGGGAGTAAAAGTGGACTGAAAATCTCTGTATTGTTTGATATTTGGTTTGAGTTTACTTAAAAATTATTAGTTTTAAAGTTGCTTCGAGTTTATTTGCAAAAAGGGAGTTTTTGAAACTTTTGGGGTTATTTTTGTAAATCTGAACATAAGGGGGCAAAGGTGATGTTTTGTCGCTGTTTTTACATAGTTACTTTTACAAACTTTTGATTAATTGATTTGAAGTAGTGCTTAGGTCACTTGTGTTTTAAAATTAAAAATTTGTAAAATTTTCAGAAGAAAATTTATAATTAAAGAACTTATTGTTTCTCATAGTTAGTTTGTGAAAAGTTATTAAAACTTATTTTTAGTCTCAGTTTTATATTGAAAATATGCTTGATTATTTTTAAATATTGCTTAGATGCTTGGATCTTGAATTATTTTTCAAGAAAGTTGATTTTATTAAGTTTTTGAAAACTATGAGGGTATTTTTGAAAAGTTTTAAACTTGTGGGATTTTTAAAGATTTGATTTTTGAAGTAACAAGATACTTAATATTCTGTTTTTATTTGATTTTCGATATGGGCTTAGTTAAAAATCCTTTGATTTAAAGTTTGTTCCAAATTTTCGCAAAAATGGATGTTTTTAGAAGTTAGGGGTTGTTTTGTAAATATGAAAAATGAAGGGAAAAATTTGTTGTTTCGCGCTGTTTTATTTAATTAGTATTTTGAGTTTTGAAAACAATTACTCTTAAACAATTACTCTTAAGTGGAGTTGATGTCGTAAGTTCTAAGCACTTTTGTGTGATGTGTTAGTTTAGCAAATCCTTTGTAGGATTTTCATTAGTTATGTTTAAGTAAGGTTGTTAGATAAATTCTAAATCGTATACGTACTTGCTCAGGTTTCGGATACGCTTCATTTGTGGAATTTTAGTCGCTATACTAAGCGACAAAGGTGAGCGTTGTGTGTTGAATTTGTAGTCGGTCCGATGTGCTAGTAGATCGAGTCAAACACTTACTTATGCTCTTAATAATCAAAGCATGTGTTATATTCCAATTTCTCTTGCATGTAGTCACGAATATATTAGACTTGTTAGGTCGACATTACTAGCTCGCATGAAATCACTTAGCATTTCAACATGATTATCCAAATACATGCTACATTCGAATCTACTAGTTGCGAATATATTTTACGAAATTATCATGATACCCAAAATTTCATTTGATAAGTTATTAAATGTTGATAATATGTTAAATATGTTTGATATGTTATGTTTCCGTCTGTTTTCGATTTTGTGTTTCCGTTTGTTTCCGATTTTGTGTGGGCCCCTTTTGATCGGTATATGGACCCGATGCCAACCTGGACGGCAAGGGCCGGCGGGATTGTCACGGTTATTGGATGAAGATGAAGATAGAAGGTATGAAGTGAAGGGAGGTTTTGATGATTTCTAAAACATCAGAATCAGCTAAGTAATGGAAGCTTAGCAAATCCCTTAAAAGAATTTTGACAAAGTAAGAAGACAATTCAGAAGGGTCAAAAGTTCAAGGTCCAGAAGACTACTGATTTGTTGCTGAAGAAAGGAATCAGACTGGTGGACTTTCAGCCGACTCAAATCAGATTAGTTCAAGTTTTGGATTAGCCGAGTATACATCAGACGAGTGATTTCGATCAGCAGAGTATAAGGGATCAAGAAGTCTGATCAACGGTAATAAATGCACTTGGAGTAATAAATGCTGAAGAGGAAGGGTATTTATGACAAATGATTGAAGAGAAACCTCGTATAAGCTTGGTGCATTTAATGCGGACTGACAGAAGGTACAGCAGAGTGTACAGTGTTCAGTCGCAGGTAGCCGTTTCTGCAGAAGGGACCAGTACTCGACGATTTGAACACCTGTCGATCTCTCAACGGGCAGATTTTCAAATCTCAATTATAAATAGTTCAGTTCAAGAGTTGAAGAAGAAGAGACAACACAACTGAGATTAAAATCGAAGCAGAATTCTTCTAAGTCTCAACTTCAAGAACAGAACACTCATCAGCCAAGTCATTTGTTGACGAAGCAGAAAAGAGAGAAAACAAAATATACATACAAATCTGAGTGATTTTGTGAGAAAAGTGTTGTGAGAAGTAGATATCCATCTAAGTGAGTGATATTACTTCAGAGAGTAGGAGTTTCTTTGTGATTTCCTATTGTGAACTTGTGGCCTTTTCATTTGTTGATTGGCGCAAGCATTGTATATTGTAAACTGTGTGTTTATAGTATAACCCAAGATCTAAGTGACTTGGAAGAGTGGACTAAAGGATTTCCATCCATATAACCACTATAAAAATCCTTTGTGTTTATACTTGCATTATTTCTTGCATAATTTTAAAGAGCATATTTGAACACGTAAAGGTTAACTGTTAAAAAGTTTTAAAAAGGAGTTTGCAAAACTGGGGATAAAACTTTTTCTAAGTTAAGAAAACTACTTGTGAAAAACACTAGAAAAATCCGCTGCAAGTTAGTAAATTTAAAACTCTGATTTTGATAAAATCACCTAAGTAAAATCAGAAGAGTGGTCAACTCTGATGTTCAAAGCTTTGTGCGAGATCAGCTTAGTCAACTTACAATTCCTGATCAGCTTAGTCTGCTGACAGAAAAAGTTAGAGATTTTGAAAGTTAAATTTTTAGAGGTCTATTCCCCCCCCCCCCCCCCCCCCCTCTCTAGACCTCATCTGACCACTTGGGACCAACAAGTGGTATCAGAGCAGGTGGTTCATCTGAATCATTTGCCTGATCAACGAGCTTGATCCTAGAGTGTTTTTCAAAGGTTTTCAAAAGTTTTCAAAAGAGCATCTTTTTGAAAATAAAAACTTTTTGAAAAATGGATTGTATCAGCCTTGTTCCCCACATTGGCGGTATGAGCTTTGAGGACTGGAAAATACGCATGGAAATTTTTCTTGCTGCTTATAATGATAATATGTACACGTGCATAACTCAAGGTCCTATACGAGTTACCAAGACAATCAAAATTGATGGCCAAGATACGATCGTTGATAAAGAACGTTCAGAGATGTCACCTGATGAAATCAAGTTGAAGAATCTTGACAAGGTTGGAACCTTCATCATGACTAAAGCCCTCGACAACGAAAGGTTTGACAAAGTCAAACACTGTAAAACAGCTAAGGAGATGTGGAATAAAGTCCGTGACATGAGTGAAGGGAATGACTCAATCAAAGAACACAATCTGAGTGTTGCCCTGGAGAAGTTTGAGAACTTCAAGATGAAACTTGGAGAAACCATTGACCAGATGGATTCAAGGTTTACAAAGGTGTTGAACAACGTGCTAAAGTTGGGAAAGACGTTCACTGATAGAGAGATCACCGTTAAAGTCTTAAAGGCGTTGCCACCCAAGTTCAACATGAAGATCGCAGTTATGGAAAAATCAAAGGATCTGGGGAAGATCTCACTGACGGAGCTGTTTTCTGTACTCAAGAGACCTCAACTTCTGGCCCTACTGCTGCTCTGGTCGCTGCAGAAAAATCAAGAAGATCAGCCGGGAAGATTAGAGAAGTGGACTCATCTGATGAGACCATAGTGCTGAACAAAAAGGAGTACACTGCTGGCGATGTTGCTTTGTTATTAAACGGGTTCAAAAAGTTCTACAAAAGAAAAATGAAGAACAAATATAACAATACTTCTACTTCTAAACATACCTCTTATTCTCATGATAGTAAGGATGATTATAAATCCAAAATGATGTGCTATAATTGCAGGAAATTGGGACATTTCATCAAGGACTGCCCATATCCTAAAGCTGAGAAATACACTGAGGAGGAAAAGAAACAAAGGAAAGAGAGGAGACACCAGAAAATCAAAGTGCTGTTGGCTGAAGCTGAAAATATAGCAGCCATCTATTCGTCTAACTCAGAATCAGGGACATTAAGTGATGACTGATCTGCTGAAGAAGAGACACCTGCACTGCTCTGTCTCATGGCCAAAGAATCAGAGGATTCTGACAATGAGGTAACTCTCTCTGAAAATGAAGTTGAGCTATTTAGTTCATTTGAGCAAATGATGAAAAACAACACAGATGTTATTAATGAATTTGCAAAGCTTAAGGAAGAGATGATCATGCTGAAAAAGCAAAATACTAAACTAAAACTTAGTGTTAAAAAACAACAAGATTCAGCTGAGTATAAAAAGCTTTCGCATGAATGTGAATCTCTGAGAGCAGAATGTGAAGTTTACAAAGGAAAAATCATGGAACTTGAAGCGATAATATCTCTTCATGATAAGTCGTCTGTTGCATCAGTAGAAACATCTAATGAACAGAGAACACCTTTAGTAAAAGAGAATTTAGAACTGAACAAAACTGAGAAATTCATATCTGCTGATAACAGTAATGTTATTTTATATGTTCAGACTGCTAAATCTACTTCACTTGAGAATGAGAAAAAGGAGAAGAAATCTCCTAAGGCCAAAAAGGGTAAAACCAATCAGACTAGTAAAACTAAGTCGTCTGTTAAAGAGCAAGTAAAGAGCAGACCTAAGAAGCAAAGAAATTATAACAATGATGCCTGGTATGAAAATGAGTCTTATTATGTGCAACCTGCTTATTCATCTTATTATGCTGCACCTCATTATCCACCTTATTATGCTGCATATCCTGCTCATCATCCAATGCATGCTTACCCTGCTTATCATGCATATTACCCTGCTTATGAGCATTACTCACATCATAATGATTATCAACGTAATATGCCTGCTGATTATGGTGAAGAAAAAGTTGTTCATGCTCCTGCTAAAACTCAAAAGCCTAAGAAGCCTAAGACTTCAACATCTTGGGTTGTTAAAGGTGACACTAATCCACCAGGACCCTTTCAATAAAGGGTACCTAAAACAATTTTATTTTGTTTTGTAGGTTAGGATTAGGAGTAGGAGTACAGTAGAGAAGAAATGGTACTTGGACAGTGGATGTTCAAGGCACATGTGTGGAGACATACATGAACTGGCAGATGCTGTTGCTGTGAATGGTCCAAGAGTTACTTTTGGAGACAGCAAAGAAGGCAAGGTTGTTGCGGTTGGAAAGTTAATCAAATGAAACATAGAGATATCTGACGTCTCTTATGTTAATGGCCTGAAGTACAATCTGCTGAGCATAAGTCAATTTCGTGACAAGGGATTTTCTGTAATGTTTTCATCAGATAAGTGCTATGTTGAACAAGTTGGAACAAAGAAGGTTATTTTATCTGGAAGAAGACAGGGAAATATCTATGTAATCGACTGGAATTCTGTGGACAAGAATTCTAATGTTTGTTTGGTGGCTTCTACACCAAGTGAAATCAGTTGGCTGTGGCACAAAAGAATGAATCATCTGAATTTCAAGACCATAAACAGATTAATAAAGAATGATTTGGTAGAAGGAATTCAAAAGACAGTCATGAGTAAAGATAAGCTCTGTGACGCCTGTCAGAAGGGTAAACAAGTGAAGTCCACTTTCAAAAGCAAGAAGCACCAATCTTCAACCAGAATTTTGGAGCTGTTACATATGGATTTGTTTGGCCCTATTGATCCTATCAGCAATGGTGGAAAGAAATACTGCCTAGCTGTTGTGGATGATTTTTCAAGATTTACTTGGGTGATTTTCATGAAGAAAAAAAGTGAAACCAAGGAACATCTTACTAATCTGATGGAACTGATTCAGAATGAAAAGAGTCAACGAATATTGAAGATCAGATCAGATAGAGGGACTGAATTCACAAACTCTACTGTTGAAGAGTATTGTAACTCCAGAGGAATCAATCATGAGTACTCTGCTGTCAGGACCCCTCAATAAAATTGAGTTGCTGAAAGGAGAAACAGAACTCTAAAGGAAACTACCAGGACAATGATAGCTGAAGCAAAACTGCCCCAAAGATTCTAGGCAGAAGCCACAAATACAGCATGTTATACACAGAACAGATGTATGATCAACAAAAGTCAAAACAAGACACCTTATGAGCTATGGAACAACAGAAAGCCTAATTTACATTATCTTAGGATTTTTGGTTGTAAATGTTATGTTTTGAATAATGGGAAATATCACCTTACTGCATTTGCAGAGAAGGCTGATGAAGCTGTTTTTGTAGGTTACTCTACTGTTAGTAAAGCTTACAGAGTTTTTAACAAAAGAACTTTACTTGTAGAAGAATCTATTCATGTAGTATTTGATGAACCAAACCAATCTTCTGAAAAGAATCAAAGTGCTAATCCAGAGATATCTGCTGACCTTCAGAAATTGAGTATGGAAAGAAAAGAAGAATATGTTCCCATCATACTACCTGATTTAAACCAAGCTGTTAACTCAAGTGCTGTTCAAAATCAGTCTTCTGATTGTCAAACAGAGTAGTTGCAAACAGCTGACAGACCAGAGCCTGTTCAACATACTACTACTGAGACTCCAACAGTAGTGTTGCAAGATCATTCAATAGGACAACATCCAGATTTGCAACCTGATCTCAGATAGCTCAGAGATCACCCACCTGATTTAGTGATTGGTGATCCTTTGGATAGAGTGAGAACCAGAAGGTCAACTGCAAATGAAGCAATGTTTGTAAGTTTTCTTTCACAAATTGAGCCTAAGTTGATTGATGAAGCTCTTAGTGACTCTCACTGGATTGAAGCAATGCAAGAAGAGTTGAATCAATTTGAAAGGAATGAAGTCTGGTACTTAGTTCCCAGTCCTACTCATCAAAGGGTAATTGGCACTAAGTGGGTATTCAGAAATAAAATGAATGAAGATGATATTGTTACCAGAAACAAAGCAAGACTAGTTGCCAAAGGTTATTGCCAAGAAGAAGGCATTGATTTTGATGAGACATTCGCACCAGTTGCAAGGCTTGAAGCGATCAGATTATTCTTAGCCTATGCTGCTCACAAGAACTTCACTGTCTATCAGATGGATGTGAAGTCTGCTTTTCTGAATGGAGAATTGCAAGAGGAAGTTTATGTTGACAACCTCCTGGATTTGAAGCTTATCAACAAAGAGACAAAGTGTATCGTCTGAAGAAAGCTCTCTATGGACTGAAACAGGCTCCAAGAGAATGGTATGATACTTTATCTGATTTTCTTTTAGTTTTTGTTGGGGTTTGTGCGAGATTTCAATCAAATCCTAAAGAATCTCATCTCTTAGCTGCTAAAAGGATATTAAGGTATCTCAAAGGCACTCAAGAATTGGGATTGTGGTATCCAAGGGAATCAGGATTTGAACTTACTGGATATTCAGATTCTGACCTTGCTGGCTGTAAAATTGATAGGAAGAGTACTACAGGTACTTGTCAATTTCTAGGCAGTCGTCTGATCTCATGGATGAGTAAGAAACAGACTTCAGTATCCATATCTACTGCTGAAGCTGAATACATTGCTGCTGGAGCATGTTGTGCACAAATACTTTGGTTGAAGCATCAACTAGAAGACTATAATCTCAAGATCAGTGGAATCCCTATCTACTGTGACAATACAAGTGCAATCTCACTTACTCAGAATACCACTAGTCATTCCAGGACTAAGCATATTGAGATCAAACATCACTTCATCAGAGACCATGTTGAAAAAGGAAATGTTATTATTGAGTATGTTCATACAGACAATCAGATTGCTGACATTTTCACCAAACCTTTAAGTGATGCAAGATTTTCTACTCTAAGAGTGGAACTGGGCTTGTTAAAATTGGATTCATAAGCTGAGGGGGAACCTATCAGAAGACTGGGTTTATACTTCAAGAAGACTGACTCTCAACAGACTAGTTGACTGATGAATTCTTGAATTCAGGGGGAACGTGTAAGACTAGCGGTACTCCTGTTTTAAAGATGAAATCTTCAATGACAGTTAGTTGAAGTTGTTTTAATCAGAAGATTTGTTCTTAAATCTTGAAGACTTAAAGATTATTTATCTTACTGGATTGACAAACAGCAAAGGAAGATCACTAGATATTGGCTTTCACTAGTGATATATTGTATCAGACAAGTCATCTATCAGATAAGTATCATTTTACTCGTCTATTTTATTTATGTCTACTTATATTTAAGTGTTGTAATAAAAATGTTATATTAAAAACACGCTTTTATAAATAAGTGACTGGTGGCGTTTCAAATTCCCGCCTAGTCAGACATAATTAGTGAATTTTGAAATCCGCAATTCTCGCCCGCACGATTAGAAACTGACAGTTTAAATCAAACCGTTCACGTAAAACACGGAAACCGATGCGATTCAAAGTCTATAAATCCAGATCTGATCAGAAGGGTAAACCTTACGCACCCAAAATTCTCTTAAGTGAAAAAGAAGTTACTAATTGATCTGCTTTCTGTCTTAAAGTATTCTAAATCTTCACAAACCACTAAAATTCATTAAAATGGCCGGAGCTGAAGGACGTTACTTGAACTACGAGAAGTTCCACACTACTGGAACTCCTCTAATGAAGGAACTATTGGTTAAAATCAAAGAGGCAACATTGGTAAAAGTTTTGGAAGCCCACGAATATTATGTGTTTACTGAAGATGTGGCTGAGTTTTACAAAACAAGAAAGAATGATTTAACCAAGATGACTATGGTGGCTACTGTAGGAGGAAAGACTATTTGTGTCTCTCTTGCTGTTCTGAGTGAAATTTATTGTTTGAAGAATGAAGGAGGATAAGTATTTACTTTGGGTTCAGAGAAAGAGGAGGAATTTTGGAAGATATGTGCAAAGGAGGGAGAAGAGATGACTGGAACTCTGATGAAAACTCAACTGAAGGATGAGTTTCAGAGGTTCGCAGACATCATTGCGAAAATATTGGAGTGTTCTATTAGCTCTCTGGATGGGTTACCTAGAAGGAGGTTCCAGACAATGGCTTACATTTACTATGGGCTGCCAGTCGACTGGGCTATTCATTATTTCTATATTCTGGCGTTGAAGAAAAATGGCCATGTGATAATGTTGAGTCATCTGCTTAAGACTCTGCAATGTCCCCTTGTAAATGGAAAGACAGTTCATGCATTGAAGGAGATGAAAATGTATGAACCTGTCAAGGTTGAAGCTAAGGTGCTGACAACTCCAAAAAGAAAGGCTAAGGGAAAGGCAGAGAAGCCTGCTGCTGCCAAGAAGCCTAAGAATGTCAAACAGACTACTCAGTCTGCTGATCAAACAGCTAACCCTGCTGTTCAAGCCAGATCAGTAGAAACTGAAGCTGATGTTGCTGATAAAATAGTCACTGAGGTGACTAGAGAAATTGAGGAGATGAATGCTGAAACATCTCCAGAGAGAACTGAGTCTGATCAACCAGTTCAGGTGGAAAAGGTTGGACGAAGGACAAGAAGTTCAGTAAAGAGGAATGCTGAACCTCAACCAACTGGAGTAGTACCTAAGTCAAAGGCAAGGAAGAAGCTGACTTTAGGAGGTCAACGAGTTACCTTCACTGTTGATCCAACCCTACAAGTTAGGGAAAATACTACTGCTGCTGAGAGACCAGTGGATGCAGTAGAGAAGGCTGCTGAGAGTGAACAGCCGGCTAGCACAACAGCAGAGGTGAATGTCCCACTCATTCATCCTAAACCAATTGATGTTCCACTGAAAGTAGTGGATTCCCCTGCTGCCAGAAGGAAGAGAACTGGCAAAGGGAAGGTAACTGCTGTTTCTAAGAAGAAGCAAGAGGAAGCAGAATACCAGAAAGCTCTCAAGCTTAGTGAGCTTGCAGCTCAGGCTAAAAACATGTATGAAGCTGAGATTGCTGCTAAGGAAGCTCAAGACTTGGCTCAAGCTTTGGAAGCCAGTACTAAGGATGCTCATGGTCCAAGGTACAGTGGTGGAATTGTGATTGGAGAAAAGAAGAGGCTAAAGTCTGTTATGCCTAGACCCAAGCTGCAAAAGAGGCAAAGATCAGAACTGAAGCATGCTCTGGAAATAGTTCAAAATGATCCAGAGGTGTTCAAAAGGTTTGAAGAGCTTGAATGGTGTAACAACATACTGGTCCGTCAGAGTCTCTTTGTTGCTGAAAAGATAAGATACAATAGGTGGAGGGACTATCGTCTGACAAAGACCAAGGAGCAAATAATACAGTGGAAGGAGTTTGCTGCAGAGGAAAGGTGGGTCCTGCAGTGGCTGGAAACTGGGTGCTTGAAGCAAGCACTGGATTCAGATCACTTCCTGGATATGGTACACTACCGGTTGAGGAAGTTAGCAAAATCTGAAGCCAAGAAAATACAAGACTCTATCCCTGAAACCCCAGGCAAGAATGAAGATCTAAATGATAGAGCTGTAAGGCTGGCAATTTCCGTAACATTGGGAATATGGGCTAAGAAGACCAGATATCAGAAGGGTCATCCAAGTTCTATGACGCCCCTGCCAAGCTTACAACAGATTGTCTTTGGACCGGCCATCAAGACCTATGAAGACTTACCTGAACAGACAACATCACCATTTGAGTCTGCTTTCATATTTACTCATAAAACTATCGTCTCTGCTAATGGTATTGATGTTGTTACAGAAATAGATGAGCCAATACAGGTCCAGAAGAAGACAGATGAGAAGTTATCAACATCATCAGAGCAGTTGTCTCAACAGCAAACTACTCTGAATGATGATCCTAAGGAGACTGAGAAGACTCCTGAGATTGGTCAAGCAAGCACAGACATCCCATCAACTTCAGCAAGTATGCAACCAACTATTTTGGAGTCCATTCAACAGTTGATTGCAAACTCTATGAAGGAAATGGAAGAAAGACACAGAGAGCAGTTAAAGAAATTTGAGGAAGTGGCCTCAACTCTACTGTCTGCTGCTGCTGCTGAAAGAGTTCCCCAAGCTGTTGATCCTAGTCCTCTGATAGTGGAAGAAATAGCAAGTATCAAGAATGAAGTTCAGACTATCAGACTAGATGTGGAAACATTTGGAGCAAGGGTCAAGAATAACACAGCTGGTTGGAGGGACATTAATGAAGTTGTTGCAAAAGCAATGGAGGCTCAAGAAGAGAAAACAGAGAACATGTTGAAAGCATTCACAACCTCAGCCGATCTAATTCTGAACTCCCAGATTCAGCTAAGTGAGCAAGTGGATCTCACACTTAAAAAGATTGAGTCCTATGATACCTTGCAGCAACTGAAAAGAGAGAATCATCTTCTAGCGGTGGATAAGAACATCAGACTACTATGTGAAGCTGTTAACATCACTCCAGTTCTGCCTGAAGAACCTGCTGACCCTGCTGATGATGACAAAAAGGGGGAAGATGGAGGTTCTACAACAAAGAAGGGTGCTGATGCTAATCAATCAGCTGAAGTTACTGAAAAACTAGATTCTGCTGAAAAGGATGGTGATGAAAACACAAGCAGACCAGATGATGAAGTAACTGAGGCAGAGAACGATGCTGATGAAGAGCCCAAAGAACCAGTAAAATATGATAAGGAGATTGCTGCTTCCAAAGACTCAGCTGCTGAACAGCTCAATCCACACGTCAAATATAAGAGAATAGAGGATCTCAAGAAGAAATTAGAGATACTTGAGGAAGATCTCTCTAGTTCTGAACAAGAAGATGAAAATCTTGAAGGTGAAGAAGAAGTAAATGTAGAAGAAACATATGAAGAAAGACAAGAAGAGAAGAAGGACTAGACTAAGATATTAGACTAGGTCACTTGTAATCTTTTTGTAAATCACTTGTAAAATTTACTTTCTGATAAACTTGTAACTTGTAATCAAATGATATAATCTATAAAAGTTCAAGTTTCCAATAAATTATTTCTATCTCAGAAATTTTTGAGGACTTAACTTTAGTTTTAGGTACAGGTACTTAGCTAAAGTTTTGTCATCATCAAAAATGGGGAAATTGTTGGATGAAGATGAAGATAGAAGGTATGAAGTGAAGGGAGGTTTTGATGATTTCCAAAACATCAGAATCAGCTAAGTAATGGAAGCTTAGCAAATCCCTTAAAAGAATTTTGACCAAGTAAGAAGACAATTCAGAAGGGTCAAAAGTTCAAGGTCTAGAAGACTACTGATCTGTTGCTGAAGAAAGGAATCAGACTGGTGGATTTTCAGCCGACTCAAGTATAAATAGTTCAGTTCAAGAGTTGAAGAAGAAGAGACAACACAACTGAGATTAAAATCGAAGCAGAATTCTTCTAAGTCTCAACTTCAAGAACAGAACACTCATCAGCCGAGTCATTTGTTGACGAAGCAGAAAAGAGAGAAAACAAAATATACATACAAATCTGAGTGATTTTGTGAGAAAAGTGTTGTGAGAAGTAGATATCCATCTAAGTGAGTGATATTACTTCAGAGAGTAGGAGTTTCTTTGTGATTTCCTATTGTGAACTTGTGGCCTTTTCATTTGTTGATTGGCGCAAGCATTGTATATTGTAAACTGTGTGTTTATAGTATAACCCAAGATCTAAGTGACTTGGAAGAGTGGACTAAAGGATTTCCATCCATATAACCACTATAAAAATCCTTTGTGTTTATACTTGCATTATTTCTTGCATAATTTTAAAGAGCATATTTGAACACGTAAAGGTTAACTGTTAAAAAGTTTTAAAAAGGAGTTTGCAAAACTGGGAATAAAACTTTTTCTAAGTTAAGAAAACTACTTGTGAAAAACACTAGAAAAATACGCTGCAAGTTAGTAAATTTAAAACTCTGATTTTGATAAAATCAGCTAAGTAAATCAGAAGGGTGGTCAACTCTGCTGTTCAAAGCTTTGTGCGAAATCAGCTTAGTCAATTTACAATTCCTGATCAGCTTAGTCTGCTGACAGAAAAAGTTAGAGATTTTGAAAGTTAAATTTTTAGAGGCCTATTCCCCCCCCCCCCCCCCCCTCTAGACCTCATCTGACCACTTAGGACCAACAACGGTTACCCATAGGCCTGGCCTTACAATCCAAGTGGGGAGGAACACTTGGGGAGTAAGGACGAACATCGGCAAAGACATGTCGATGCATATTAGATAGTAAGGTCGCTCCTTACTTGGTGTGTTTGGATGGACACCAGACTGAGGATGGAGGGTAAGTGGAGGACAGCATCAACAAATTCTTGGTTATGTGAACTCCGTGTTTCTTCCATCTTAAATATATGCTTAATTTGCTTGATAACATGATTACGTTATATATTATGTTGTATCTAAGCATCACCATGCAAATTCGCACCACAGTCCCACTAAGTTGGACGATCAACTTATGCGTTCCATGTTTCATTCTTTTCAGTTTCAGGTGTTCTGGAAAATAATAGTCGAGTTGCAGTTAGGTCATCACGGTTGCGGTCCCACCCTAGTTTTTGGGAGAGTAGTTATATTTTGTTGTCGATTTAGGTTCTTTCTCGATTTTGTTTAAAAACTTGCTTAGAAAATTTGAATCGTTAAAGTTGATTTATATTTTCGCAAAAGATACAAGATTTTCATAAATTACTTATTTATCTCTTTCGGTTGATTTTGTTCAAATTTTTTTGATATGTTATGATTAAATGTTTCCGCTTTAAACCTCTACTATGGAAGTTGATTTTATTTTCGTCAAAAAAAAAAAAAAAAAAAAAAACTTAGTAGTTTAAATTGCTCTTATTTTATTTTGAACCGCTTTCGCTTTAACACTTTTGATTTATCGTTCCTGTTTAAAAAAAAAAAAATAGATATTTTAACTCCTTTTCAAAATAATAATAATTTTTTGACTGTTATTCGACGGACCCGCGGAGTTGGGCCGTCATAATTTACCCCCTGTATTATGATAAATGTGACAATTTACCCCTTATGTTATGATAAATGTGGCAATTTACCTCCCTATGTTACAAAAATACTTTGCATACCACTCTCAATTTCGGTAAGTGAGTTACACTCTCCGGCTGAAGGAGATATAAATTGTTTCTTTAAAATTTTCACCGGGGGGGTAAAATGATTTTTTTTTAAATAACAGGGGGTAAATTGACATTAGCTCTTTTCACAAAGGTTTTTCTTGTTATAAGTTTACATATTCTAATAATCTTTTGGTTATACTAATAAATATTTTCCTTTATGTTGTTTGACTGTTTTTGTAACTTTAATACTTCAATATTCATGAGTAATTTGAGACTTCGAGTACTTTAATTTATCTATTTCTATAACTCTAATATTAAGTATTATAGTTTTTTCTTTTTTTGGAGAGAGAGTATTTTACATAAACTAGAAAAGTGCACGTGCGTTGTACGTGTTTTGTTAATTTCATAAATAAATTTTATAAATTATAGCAAAATTAACTTTATCATGTCACAAAATAACACAAATTAATGACTAATATTCAATTTAATTAATAAAAATGATGACTTTAAATTATTGTAATTAAATATAATTGATGATTGATTTTTTCATAAGATCTTGTAGATTTTTTTCTAAAATAAGATCATAACAAAATTATTTAGTTCAATACATTATAGTAGTTTTCATTTAAAAAAATAATTTTTTAAAAGCACTTTTATTTGTTTTAATTTGAAATCATACCATATTATTTGAAATGCATGCTTGATGAATGTCACATGGGCATGATAGGACAATTTGTTGTCCTCTCATGCACATGTGTAGGACATCCAACCCAACGGAATAAATCCCTTGGGGTAGGATCTAAGTAACCGTAATACCTAAGAAGTTTTTCACCTATTCAATTCATTAGTTTAATACACTTTTTCACTGGTTTATCCCATCTTTTTACCGATTTTATTCATTTTACATTGATTTAATATATTTTTTATCCGATTTACCCGTTCTTTTATCGAAATTAACCTACTTTCATTATTTTTCCCATTTTTCGTCGATTTCTTTTATTTTTTCCGATTTAAACCATTTTCTACCGGTTTCACCCTGTTTTTGTTGGTTAAACCGTTATTTTCTTTAACAATTTTCACTCGTTTTCCCACTGATTTATATGTTTATTCACCAATTTCACATCATATTTAATTGATTTCACATGATTTCACCGACTTCACCTTTGTTCCCCGATTTACTGATTTCACCAATTTTTAACGATTTCATCTGTTTTTCACTAATGTCACCGATCTCATCCGTGTTTCACGAATTTTATCCAAAGTTATTCTATTCCATATGTATTTATCGATTTTATAGGCGCATTTTTATCAGGTTCACTCGTTTCCACCAACTTTACCAGTGTTCCAAAATTTTTTTATTTTCACATATTTTAACCGACTTTTATCGATTTTCATTAATCAATTTCACCTATTTCCATGAAAAGTACTCCATGAAAATTCGAGTATCACCAATTTCATCAGTTTTTCACAAATTTCACAATTTTTATTTTACCGGTTTCACACTTTTTTCACCAACTCTACTAATATTTACATTCGAGGTTATTCATGTCTTGATATTCTTGGATTTTGTTTATATTTTGCTTCTCTAGCCAAAGAAAAATTACGTAATTAGCTAAATCATAAGCATTTTTTCTTTAACACTTAGGTTGTACGTGTCTAGTTAATTTCATTAGTAAATTTTATAAATTATAGTAAAATTAATTTTGTCATGTCACAAAATAACACAAATTAATGACTAATATTCAATTTAATTATTATTAAAATTATTATTTCATCAAAAAATTGATGACTTTAAATTATTTTAATCAAATAAATGATGATTGATTTGTTCTTAAGATCTTGTAAATTCTTTTCTAAAATAAGATCATAACAAAATTATTTAGTTCATTCCATTATAGTAGTTTTCATTTAAAAAATACTATTTTAAGAAAACTATTTATTTGTTTTAATTTGAAATAATATCATGTCATTTGAATGCATTTGTTTACATACCTAAGCCAGTTTTCACATATTTAATCCATTTT
>JAYDYQ010002589.1:0-78894 GCA_034814905.1 Penstemon davidsonii
AACTTTTTGTTTTTTTATTCATGTACGAGTCAATTTTAACGAGAGTTAAAATAGAACAAAATTTTCATCATTTTCATCGAGATGTTAAGCCCAATTTGAAATATTTTCAATTTTTCAAGAAGAAAGAAATATTGGAACTGTCCAAGTTCTTCAGGCATAGAATTAAATAGGTGGTCTTACCTCTCTACTTCCCACTTGTATCTCGATTCAATTATATTTAATTTTATCATTTCAACTTAAATTATTAATATTTCAATCATTACTTTAAGGGATTATTGTATTTTTGGTGTCACGACTATACCTCGCTGGCGTTTTTATCCCGTATTTTTTTGGGCTGGCACATTTGCTTCCACAACTTCAAAATTTGTGGCAATTTTGGTGCCAATTGAGGCCTAGTTCCAAAATTAGCCCGAAATCCCCCTTGTGCGGGCCACATGACATGAAGACTGACCTGCACAAGGGGAATTTCGGGTTAATTTTGAAATGGGGCCTCGATTGGCACCAAAATTGCCACTTATGTTGAAGTTGTGGCACCAAATGTGTCAGCCCGAAAAGATACAGGGTAGAAACGTCTAGCAAACAATAGTTATGACACCAAAAATGCAATAATCCCTTACTTCAATTATTATACGATATATTATCAATTAATTCATTTTGAAAAGCCACATATCAATTAACTTTCACCTCAAACTTTAATATCTAAAACACAACTCATAATTTTTACCTCAACTACTCATTTAATTAATTATTATATTACAAAATATTCCAACCAAAATCTAGTCTAGTCTAGCTTCAATTGTTTCTCATAAATTTCAAGAAAAAACTTTAAAACTCCACCAAAATATGTTTCTACAAAGGCCAGTGAAAGCAAGCCAAAATACATCAAAATAATGTCTTCAATATTTGAATGAATGGGAACGCAAAATTAAGTGTAATCTCGAAACTATTTGTTTGACATGAAACCCTTATACTTTTTAAATTTTAATATTTTTTCATAACTTTTTCTAGGAATTTCGGAATATTTTCACTTTTTTTTAAAAAAAAATATCAGAATTGAACTGAACGAAACATATACCAAAAATATAATTTTGATCCATGTTGCGAAGTTCCTATATTGTATCCTCATTTTTCTTACGTTACGAGATATAGTTAAAAGAACAAAGGACATAACTAACATGTTAACGGTTGACAAATTTAATCACAACAAATCAAGAAACACCAAACACGGCGCCATTTCCGCCCACATTTCCATAATCATTTATGACCTTTTTCTTGTGGATTTAACTTTCCTAAGTTCACGCCTTAAATAATGCTTAGTTAATTTTTCTATTTAAAAAAATATTATTATTTGGTTTTCCCTTGATCCAATTCTTGACATTTTTCGTCCTATAAATATGCAACCTTCATTACATTTCAATCATACCATAAACACAATTATCTTTTCTTGTGTTTAGAGAGTGATTCTTGAAATTGAAAAGATGGCAGGACGTCATTCCAATTCTCTCAGCATTTTGCTGGTTTTTTCAATTATTTTATTTGTCACATTATCTAATGTGGTTGAGGTAAATTAACAAAATCTATTTGTCACAATCTTCTTTAATTTGTTAATATTTATTTAATTTATTTATATACTGTATATTAAACTAACTCCCTTTTTTCGTTCAAATTTTGACAGGGATATAATAACCTTCGTCCTCAAGGTATATAGATAATATTCTTTTTGCCTAAATATTTACCCTATGTTTTAATTTCCCTTTATTAGAATTAGTCTTGAGTCCATGGTCCAATACCATTTCAAAATAATATATTTCATGATACATGCAGTTGTACTAATTATATAAAAATTTAGTATAAAGTATAAACCAAGTTGATTCGAAATAAGATATTAATTTACATCACAAGTCTTTCCATGTTTTAAGTTAAAGTTCTTCATAGATTGACCAAGAAAAAGAATTATGTCAAGTTAACTAATTAAGTCTGGATTATAATATCTAATTTTGGTTCACAACTACGTCGATCTCCAAATTAAAAATGTTTTTCGGAGCATGTGGGCCATTAAAGGTTCTTAGAATTTTAAATTTTTGAAAATATGCCTTAAATTTATTTCTTAACGCTCTATTTTGAGAAATATGTGTTGCAAATTTTTGTTCGAAGAGTTCAAAATTTTGAAATGATCGGAATAAAATATGGTCGTTTGAACTAATAACGTTATCTATAACATGTACAGAATGCAAGCCGAGGTGCACGTACCGTTGCTCAGCGACGTCCCACAAGAAGCCGTGCATGTTATACTGCCAGAAATGTTGCGCAACGTGCCTGTGCGTGCCTGCGGGCGTTTACGGCAACAAACAAACATGCCCTTGTTACAACGCATGGAAGACCAAAGAAGGCCGCCCAAAATGCCCTTGAAATTAAATTCTAATTAATTGTTATTACCTTCTTTTTAGCTCCTCCAGGTTGATTAATTAACTTTAATCCTGTTATGAATATTAAAGCACCTACTTTACCCAGAAATTTTATTATCTTGGGTTTATGGAGTGGGGTTGCTATGTATCCCTTCAATTTGATTGTAATAGTTTGTAGTTTCTATTTAATATTATTAAAATAGACCACTTCTTGGACTTCGCATTTATATGCAGTTTTTTCCCCCCTTAGAATATACAAAAGACGTCCAAGTTCTAAGGAAGAAAATATGGATCATGATCGGTTTGTATACATCTATTTTAAGCACAATTATATTGGGATTGGGACTAAATCAAACCCAAGCCATGAAGTGAATCCTGAATTATTATATTTAATGGTACCAAAGTCTGGCCATCTTCAATCGCACTCTTAAATTTTGGCATTTTATCGTAAAATTTAAAAGATGAATAGTGTCATATATTCTCATTTTTTACTTTTCGTTCGAACAACTAGTTTATATTTCAAGATTATACATTTACACAACCACACCACTTCACTCCAGTGGCTCATTTATTTTTTAAAAAAAATCAAGTTATTATTTATATATAATAATCAAATGACATATATTTAATATATAACAAAAATTAATATTTTAAAAAAAAATTATTTCGAAAAAGTAATATAAATTAAATTAAATAACCGTATTTTATATTTCGGTATTAGTGCAGTTTGACTTCTTGTTGTTCCTACACTAGTCAATTTCTACATTTTAATTTTGGCTCTCAAAAGTTTTAGAAGTCTTTTATTTTTAAAAAGCTCTCTTGGAGCACAGACTTTGGAAAAAAAAAAAAATATATATATATATTATATATAATTTGATTTATAAATGTTCTTTTGGAGATGTCATCAATAATATAAACATTTGAAACGCATGCAACAGTATAAAATTTGATTGATATGTCCCCACCAACTATTCATGTCATGATCATTAGGGCTGTCTGTGGGGCGGATTTCAATTCGGTCGATTTATTAAGATAATTGTCCGATTAGCGATTCGATGGATCCTGATTCGATTAAGAAGATTCGTAATCTGAATTATATGGATCGAATATGGATCTGGGTTGATCCGATCTGTTACAAATCCGTATCCGATATATATTACTATATGTTGTTTATATATTATGTATTTAAACCAAAATAAAAATAAAACTATATATGTTCCACTAAAATCTTTTACTATATTAAAAATAATCTTAAAAAAAATGCATGAGAGGTGCTGTTGGATTGACCTGGTAACTAATTGGGCTATAACATATTAATTTATGCTATTTAATAAGAAAAATCAAAACTCTAACCATTCATCTATATAGTAGCCGCCATCTTCCCTCTATTTTTTCCTCCAATTTGTTTCTTCTCTTCCATTACTCAATATTAATATTGAGTTTTCTTCTTTTCCTCAGTTTCTATCTTTTTTTATTCATATTATTGTTTATTCCTTTGATCTAATTTTTATCATTTATATTTGTCCACCATATTCCATCTTTTACAGTTTTCAGACAATAATTTTGATGAAATAAGTTAAATATTTCATTTTTAATTCATGGTGGTGGAATCTACAAGTGATTTGAAGAAAAATGAAAGAAAAAAAATTATTGTTAAATATGTTAAACGGATCCGGATAATTTATCCGGATCCGGAATATCCATCAAATTCGAATCCGGTTGCTACTTTTCAAGATCCGCATGGATCCGGGTCCGGATAGAAGAAGTGGAAATCGCCCTCGGATCCAGATCAGCCCCGAGTCCAGCCCATTGACTGCCCTAATGATCATATAATAAAATTCATGACTTTATTTTATATACAAAGTTTTCAATCGTTTGAAAGAAAAAAGAAAAAAACGTTAAAAAAAACGATGCTGAACTCATAAGAAAATTGATCATTCACATTCACTTTCATATTCATAAAAGAACACTAAATTATACTGTTCTTGATCCTTTGTATAGAATAACATATGGCCTAGTTAACTACAATCTAGAAATTAGTTAGAATTGTTTGCATCTTGCACCCTCCTAAATTGGTTTCCTAGCACTTTGCACCCTAAAAAATAAATAATAACAATATGCACTCTTGAAATACAATTTTGTTGCACTGGAGCACCCTGGTTGATTTTTTCCGATAAAAAAATCACCGAAAAACAAATAAATCAGATTTTCAAGGGCACAAATATCTTTTGACACATTTTTTCCAATACTTTTTTAACATTGCACCCTCAGAAGTAGAATTCTTAAAACTTTGCACCCTCATAAATAATAGCAGTAAAAATACAAATGTAATCTTTATTTTAATTTTAACTGGTGGAGTCGACTGGTTAACATTTCTCGCCCATTAATTTTTATCTGACCTTATAACATAGATTCTTGAAATTTATTCAAAAATTTGTACATCCTATAATTTGGGTTCTATTATTGATACGAGGAAATACCAAAATTAAATGAAATCGAATAAGACCCAAATAACTAAAATGGACATCAATAGCTGAATCTGGGGCACTAACCCAAGAGACACTCACGTGGCCCAACAAGTAAACTTATATGCATCTTTTTCAAATGGATGCTCACGTGGTTAAAAATTCATCACATTTTTAATTTTGAAATCACGATATTATCACAATTGATAATGTGGTGAATTTATAACCATAAGGTCTATGAAATTCTCGTAAAACTGTACTACGTAAGAATTTTCCTAATTTGGAAGTATAGGAATTTTTTTGATTAGTTTCCTTGTTTAGGCCGTTTCGGAAGTGTTTATATTGACTAGACTCAAATAAAAAAGGGAATGGCTATAATAAAATTAAGGAGGATTTAATACTTCACTCACTCTTATTCTTTCACTTTTTATTTTTTATTTTTTATTTTTATTTCTTCTTTCACTCTCTTTTGTTCAGAATAATTTATTTAATTATTTTGTTTTTTTATTGTTATTTAAAAACATTTTTTTAAATAAAATAAAACACTACACTATTTATATCTTAATCTAGAATTCAAATTCTTAGAGCATCTCGAGAACAATAATCTATAAGTAGTCATCTAAATCAAATTATACATGGTGAACAATATTTTAGCTACTCAATTTTAGCTACCCACTCCAGCAGTCATCATATAAAATTTACAGAATTATTACATTTTATTCTTCCTCCAATATTAAATTATAAATAATATTTTATTACATTTTACACGTTACATATAAATAATTAATACATATTTTAATGATTTTTTCCTAAATATGATAAATTAATAAAGAAATTTTTATATGTCAAACAAACGGCTTTAAATTTAACGATTTAAATACACGTCAAATATAAATAATAAATACATATTTTAATAATTTTTTTAAATATGATAAATTAATAAATAAATATTTATATGTGAAATAAATGCCTTTAAATTTAACGATTTAAATAAACTATTAAATTCGCATAAACATGGGTTGTGATAGTTGAGACATTAATTTGGTGACATGATCAATATATGCAAATCCAGTCTTACTTTTTACATAGTCTTATATAAATACAAGACATTGTTGAAGAATAAAAATTAATTTAATTATTTATATTTGTGTTTTTAATTATTAAAAAAGCAAAACACAATCACTGCTAGAGATGCTCTTACATGTCCAAAATCCAAGACATCACTAAAACTCCTCCTTTTAAAACACCTTTTAAAGTAGAATCTAAACAAATCTCTAAAATCTCCATTCTTTAAGTTGGTATGAAGAATTCAATTTAAAAAAAAAAAAAAAAAAAGACAGAATTAGTAGCCAATGGATAAGAATCGAGGACAAGTTTCCCATTTTATTACCACACGTACAAATGAACTCTCCAGATGTTTTGCCTTTTCCTTTTTCCCAATTTTTTTTTTTTTTTTTTTTTTTAAGTGAACTCTCGAGATGTTTTGAAATAGTAAAACGGAACTATACTCTAAAATAAAAATAAAAATAGTTTATAAAAATCAAATGACCACAGCCAAAATCACACCATCGGCTACACTTCTCTCAACCACCATCAGACACCTCACTTTCTGCCCTCCTCCTACGCGTATACACTACGCCACCCGCATAACCCGACCCGGTATTGTAAAAATGTCGTCAAAATTATCCGACCCGATTGAAGTCTGCGCCAAACAGTCTCTCACCACTCCCAACAAACTCGGGGACTGTAAGTGAAAATTCTTCTTCAAAATTCCCAAATTCTGGTAGGACTGTAACTAATTTATTTGAATAAAATTATAATTAAATGATAACTTTGAATAATTTTATACTATCCGCACGATTTGCGTGCGGATAATTTAGAAGTATTATATAATATAGTGCTGATCATCATTTATTTTGATATTGTGATTAGAGCAAATGTATATGCATTTCCTTTTTTTGCTATTTTATAATGTTATTTATGTAAATGTGGATTTCACGCTCGTTTTTTTTAAATTTTTTTTGGAGATCGAGAATTTTTTTGAAGTCCTTGTTTTAATGTGTATTTAAGATTAATTGTTTGCTGTTATGCCTCTAAACGTTGTTGTTTGTTTGAGTTTTTACCTCAAAGAACAGGGCTTATGTGTTTCAGACAGTCGGTAATCCTAATCCTAATCCTGAAACCGTGATCGTTGTTTCCCAGGTCCTTTCACGCAAAGGGTTTTGCTTACATTGGAGGAAAAACATCTCCCATATGAACTGAAATTGGTTGATTTAAAAAACAAGCCAGAATGGTAATGAGTAATGACATTGATTTTGCTGTTTATTTGCTCTTGTATAGTTCATAATTTATTTGCATGTGCTTTATGTATAGGTTCCTAGAAATAAGTCCAGAGGGTAAAGTTCCGATTATTAAGCTTGATGAGAAGTGGATTCCGGATTCAGATGTTATAACACAGAAACTGGAAGAGAAGTTTCCTGAACCCTCTTTGGTTACACCCCCTGAAAAGGCTTCAGTGTATGATACTTCATCTGTGTTGCTCGTTTTCTTTATTAATAAGTTACAGTGTTGATTTTCTGGTATATGCTAGTTTCAAATGAGGCTAAGGTTTTTCAAATTTCTGCAAGTCTTGTTATTTTAGGGTTATCGCAGTTCATGATTACGGACTTCTTTGTTATCATGATAATTGAGTTAACTACTAACAGAAGAATCTATCAATGGTTCTGAATGATCATGTAGCATTACATATGAACCCTTTTAGTCTTTGTTTTTGTGCTCTATGGCTTTTCACATACATGATATGTGAGCTGCTTCCAGACATGTTCTGGTTTTCTTTTTTTGGTAGCGTCCCTTCTTTGATGCCACTCTACCCTGTAAACTTTAGGCAACGAGTTTTCATTCTTTTCCGCCCTATAAATCTAATGGGACAATGTAATAATCTCTCACTTAAAAGTCACTTTGTTGTAACTCATCCGTCCTTTTTTGAAATTTCATGCTGCTTATATTTTCGCTAGGCCGATAGAGGATCAACACCGTAGAAACAAAGTTTAGCGCTTAAGAAAAGATGGGATAAAATTTTAGTTTAGGTTTTTAGGTTTGATAGTCACTGATAGTATTACATGTAATATCAATCATGTTGCCATCATTGCCGTAAAGTTTTTGCAGTCTTTGATGGGATGACAAATGTCAGCTCAGAAGTTTGGATTCATATCTTATCCTAAGTAACTCTCAGTTAATGCAACAATGGGATATATTTAATAACTTGACAACTAATGGGCATTAAATCCAATCCAGAATTTTAACGTGCATTTTATCATCAATTGTGATTTGTATAGGCTTCTTTATCTGAACTGCTATGGCAATATTATTGAGATAATCATTTAATATGAACTTCCTCTTTGTCTTTCTCTGCACACAAGATGTTGTTCTGGCTATTGTGCCACAATTTTTAATCTTAGTTTCTTTTTCGAAATATTGCAGTGGTTCAAAGATCTTCTCCACTTTTATTGGGTTTCTTAAGAGCAAAGACCCTAGTGATGGAACAGAGCAGGCATTACTCGATGAGCTGACTGCCTTAAACAAATATCTTGAAGAAAATGTGAGCCATCTAATTTTTTTAATTAAATATCCATGGTATATTTGTATGCGAGTCCTATTGGTATATTGTTTGTGAAGGTTTTTAACCACTAGGTAATGCAGCCAATTTAAAATTTTGGAGAAGATACTATTGAGAACTTGTAAATTCCCATGACTAGTTGACATTCCCATGACTAGTTGACAGGAGGATATGAAGTTTTTGCTAACCTTGTCATCTTCTTTAATGTCTGTCACTCTTGAATAATGTTTGATGTAAACAACTATTTATGTTTTGAATTTGTGATAGTACAGTGCCATTTTAGTCAAATTTTTAACTCGAGCTTCAATTTTTTATTTAAACTTCCATATATAGGGCCCGTTTATAAACGGGAAAGAGGTATCTGCAGCAGATTTGTCTCTTGGGCCAAAGCTCTACCATCTAGAGATTGCTTTGGGACACTATAAGAAGTGGTCTGTCCCAGATTCACTTCCGTATTTGAAGTCATACATGAAGGTATGGTTAACGTGCTTAAATATTCTTGAATTATTTACTTCATACAGCTTGAAAAAACCATGGAGATCAATGAATCATTTAACCACCTGATCATATATTTTTCTAGTATCGATTTGTCTAGTAAAAAGGTTTACATATCAGATGAGTACTCTTATGTTTAATCTCTACTATAAGTTGTAACAATAGTTTAGAGTTAGAATTTTGCATTTTATATAATTTGTTTGACAAGAATTTATCTTGAAAGAAACAAATATCTATATCGATTTCATTATTTGAACCACAATCTCGATGCGTACTCTGTCATATTTATCTATGAACTTGGAATTCTGTATCGGATTTCCACCATGTTTGTTCTTTATGGACAGGCTATATTCTCTCTGGATTCATTTATCAAAACACAAGCTCAACTAGAAGATGTTATTGAGGGTTGGCGGTCAAAAGTCGAAGGTTAATTCATCTACTACTGCAGACATAATCACTCCTCCACTTGTTAGGTTGTGATCCAAATTATAGGAAACCAGCAGTCAGATAGACCTTATGTTAAATTATAAGAATTGCGAGTTTTTTGTTTCTGGGTATGTATTTTGAAACTTGATATGCAATATTGAATAGCTATTGATTCAGTTTATGGATTATAAGTCGATCGGTTACATATTACCATATATTATGCCCATGTACAACCAAAATGCGATAATTAGAAAGAGCTAGAGGAAACCGTTAATATTACACAATAATGAAGTGGAGTGAATCTATTTTTCTCCAGAAACAACTGCAGCTTCCAAACTGTTAGCAAAATGGCATGAGCCTCTAATTCTGGCGGTAAGCAATGTACTCAGCCAAATGAAGTAGTGGTGCTGCCATCACAGCATCAAAATGGCTAAGCTCCTCCATAGCTTTATCCAAAAACTCTGTAGCAATATCTTTAGCCTTTTCAAGTCCCATGAGCCTCGGTTATGTCGCCTTTTCGCTCACCAAATCTTTTCCCGCCGTCTTTCCCAATTCATCCGATGATTTCGTGACATCCAAAATATCGTCCACCACCTGAAAAAGCAATCCAATCCATCTACCATATTTCCATCAACTTTTCTACTTCAATTTCATCTCCTCCACCCATTATTGCACCGCAAACAATTGCAGCTTCCAAAAGCTTAGATGTCTTGTGCACATGAATGTACTCCAATTCATCCAAACTTATTTCCTTTCCTTCACTACATAAGTCCATAATTTGCCCTGCAACGAGCCCTTTCGATCCAATAGTCGAACCTAACTTTACAATGACTCGAAGAACTCGATCGGGTGAAACATTTGTCGACTTGGATGCAACAAGTTCGAATGCGAGGGCAAGTAAGGCACCGCTAGCTAGGATTGTGGTTTCCTCTCCGAAGACCTTGTGATTCGTGGGTTGACCTCTTCGGATGTCATCGTTGTCCATGCAGGGGAGGTCATCGTGGGTGAGTGACATGGTGTGGATCATTTCGATAGCACAAGCTATTGGAATGGCATTGGCCTCGTCTGAGCCAACGAGCTCACAAGCGGCCAGGCATAGTATTGGCCGGACGCGTTTTCCTCCGGCAAGAAGAGAGTACCTCATGGATTCATGGAGTTTGATTGGGTGTTGAAGTGGGATTGCTTCATCTAGGACCTTGTTGACTTTATTTGCCTTTGATGACATGTATTCTTCGAATTGGAAATCGGGGAAATAACATATTGAGGCTTTTGGGTGATTGATGATTCTTCAACTTGTATTGATGTTTCTGCAACATTTGTGGGATGGATGTTCATGTCGAGAAACTTGATTTTGGGTTGAGAAAGAGAAGTTTTTAGTGTATTTGGGAAGAAGTGATTGGAAAAGTGTTATATGAATGACGAAATGTTATGGACGAGATATTATATAGTATAATCGTTACACCACGTCATTGATTATACGTGGTGCAGTCGACCAATGTAATCATTACATGTGGAGTGAGATTTCACATTATCCCATTCAGATTGTACCATGTAGATTTTCTATCAACATATAAGAATTTCATTGATCGGTTGTACCATGTTTGATTACGTTTAATGGGACGGAAGGAGTTATATAATATATAATGTCGGTTTTAACTTCATTTAAGTAATACTCTATTTTTCTTTACTTTTAAACCCAAAAGAAAATTGTTTGCTGATAATTAGCGTGTCTTCATATCAGATCCGGAAAAAACTATGGCCCTGTTTGGATGCTTTTGACTTTTCTCATGATTTCAGACTCTTGGATCTTGAATAAGAATTAAACATTTTTTGTTATTTTAAATAGACAGTTTAAGTGTTTAACTCTCTGTGATAAATAAAAGGGCAAAATACCTCCCTGTGTTTTTATTAAAAAAAAACACACTGTCTTCCTCTTGATTTTTACATTTTTATAAGGGGGTAAAATGCCCATTATGAAATATCACATAGAGTTAAAGTGCCCATTTACGCATATCACAGAGAGGTAAATTGTCTATTTACGCATATCATAGGAGGGTAAAGTGAAGTGAATATGTTGTCAATGGTAAGGTTATATTGGTATTTTTTAAGTATTTTTTACATGAAAATGAAATCACAGTCCCATTATAGAGTGTGTGTGCAATACCTCCACTAGGAAGGAGGTAAATTGCTCATTATTTCATATCACATGGAGGTAATTACCCATTACACATATCACAAGGAGGTAAATTGCCCATTAGACATATCACATTAAATTAACTTGTCAAAATCCCGATGTATTTGTGTTTGAAGTATGGAAAGTATTTTCAATGTTGGATTTTGAGGAATCGATGGAGTTGTTAGACTTTTTGAAATTTAAAAACATGATTTTTTTTGGTTTCCAAAGTGTTTAATCCCTTTCGAGGCGTGTCGAGCACATAAAGTGGGAACCTCTCCCAACAGGGATTCGAACTTGAATCCGCTACTTTATAGTGACTAGTCCCTTCCACTAGACAAATCACCTGTTGGGATATATTTTAAATGTTTTGTATTTCAAGAATATTTGAGGCTTTTTTATTTTTCAAGAGTTAATTATTTCTCTAAATTATTCTTAAAAGATAATTTACCCCACTGTGATAAATCAAATGAAAATATACCCCTTTGTGTTTTTGTAAAAAAACTTCTATCGTCTTTCTGGTATTCTTACATATTCATGGACGAAATCACAGAGAAGTAAAGTGTTCATTAGACAATTTCACAAAGAGGTAAAATGTCCATTATAACATTTCATATATAGAAGGGTAAAATATATCAATTATAACATTTCACTCAGGGGTAAAGCGAATGAAGTATGTTATCAACGGAGGGTTAAATTGAACAATTCTTTTACATCAAAATGAAATCTCACTCGCCATTATGAGCGCGTGTGCAAAACCCATTCAAGGAAGGAGTTAAAAGACTTATTATTACTTTTAACAGTGAGGTAATATGTCTATTTTTTAATCATATCACATATAATTAAATTGTCCATTAGACATTTCACATGGTGGTATCTTGAAACCCCCCATCTTTTTAATGAAAATAATGAGTTTTCGAGTTTTAAGTTTTGAAAACTTGAAATTTCAAAAAATCTGAGCCAAAATGTACATCCAAACAAACATAGCCTCTATAGATCTTAACATTTGTAATCACATGAATCATCCTTGTGTCATTACTAATGAAGAAAAGCGCGCGTTTTACGCCATATTTAAAAAAAGAGTGGCGATATATATACGATAACCGCTATCCAGCAATTAATTAATTCTGATTTGCTGTTTATTCACATGGTCCACATGGATTTGACTCTACTTGTTACAATTAATAATTCGAGTCATTTCTCAGAAGTCTTTAACTTATACGAAATGTTGAAGCTATATTATTGTTCAATCAATCTCATAATAATTAATACTGCATGTGATAAGAAATACGATGTACGCTCGGATATTATAACAAGCTTAAACCCGTGTTATGAGCGGAATTATAGTAGTTATTTAATACTCACTCCATTTCATTTTAATTGTCGTTTTAGGCTTTTGCACAAGTATTAAGGAAACTAATAATTAGCCTAAATTTTAGGAAAAAGTTGAGTTATACCTAAAATACCTCTCTTCTCTTCAGACTCTTATTCTTTCTCCTTCAATTAATAATTTCTTGTTATATCTCCTTCAATTGGTTAAAGTAGAAGAGAGGGAGAGGGAGAGAGAGGGAGAGAAACAAGGAGTAAATTAAGGGTAAAATTGGAAGATATGTAATTACTGTTATATTGGAATCCTAAAGCGACAATTAATTTGGAACATGAAAAAATCTCTAAAGCGACAATTAAAATGTATTGGAGGGAGTATATGATTATAATGCTATATTAAAAATTGATATTTTTGTCTACTTCTTAATACAATATTAAAACTAAAAATTGATAATGTTAATATCTTAAAAAAATAAAAAATAACACAGATTCTTGGAAATGAACAAAAACCCGTGAATATATGTTGGTCCCAAGTGATCAGGTGAGGTCTAGATAGGGGGGGGGGGGGGATGAATAGACCTTTGTACCTTTTAAAATTTCTCTAACTTTTCTTATCAGCATAGTAAGCTGATCGAAACTGGTGAGACTACTATGATGATTGTGCACTTAGCTTAAACAGCAGAGTTGACCACTCGTCTGATTTACTTATTTGTTTCAATTTAAATCAGAGTTTGAAACTTGTATGCAGCGGATTTGTCAAGTATTTTTCAAACAAATTATTTTTTTACTTAAAGATTTTTATTCCCAGTTTTAAAAACTCCTTTCTTTTAAAATCTTTTAGTATGATCAAAGTGTTTGTATGCTTTTGGAGTATGCAAGTAAAAATGCAAGTAATCAAACACAGTGAATTTTTTTAGTGGTTATATAGACAAAAATGTCTTTTAGTCCACTTTTCTAAATCACGAAGATTTAGGTTATACTAGAAACACTAAGTAACCTAATACACTCTTCTTGCGCTTTTACAACAAATGATAAAGCCACAAGTTCGCTATAGGAGATCACAAAGAAAACCTATAATATGAAGTTATATCACTCACAAAGACGGATATACACTTCGCACAACACTCAAAGTTTACAGAAATCACTCAGATTTTGTTTTTGCTTGTTTCTTCAACTCGGCTTTGTCATCAAATGCCTCGGCTGATGGTGATCTGTACTTGAGTTTTTGATATTTAGAAAATTTTGCTTGCTTGAATTCTCTCTCAGTTGTGTTGTGTTGTCTCTAACTCTTGAATGCAGATCTATTTATACTCGCGAATTTGAATTTATGTCCGTTGAAGTAAGACAGATTTTCAGATCTTCCTCGAGTACTGGTCCTTGTTTCAGAACGGCTTCTGCAACTGTTCACTGCACAGTTATGTTGTACTTTCTGTCAAGTCGCATTTAATGCCTCATGCTGATCCGAGGTTTCTCTTCAATCATTTGTCATTAATACCCTCTTCTTACAACATTTATTACGCCAAGTGCATTTATTACCGTTGGAAGAACTTTCTGGTCACTTCTACTCTGCTGATTGAATCCACTATGCTGATGAACACTCTGCTGATTCAAACCGAACTCATCTGATTTGACTCTGCTGAAATCCACCAGTCTGATTCCGTACTCAGCATCAGATCAGTAGTCTTCTGGACCAAAATTCAACCCTTCTGATTTTACTTGTCTTCTCAGATTGAATTTTCCAGAGGTTGCTAAGCTTCCATTACTTAGCTGATGACTTTTGGAAATCATCAAAACCTCCCTTCACTTCTTCATCTTCATCCAACAAAACTCATAAGAAAAAAATAAGTTATCTTTTCGAAAGTAAAATTTAATAGGAATAAATATAGAATATATGAAAATACACACAAAAATAAATTAAGATTTTCATCTTGGAAAGTTGAGAAAATTCTTCCGACAAATCCACAGCTAAAATAGTATTAACTGTACAACGAACATTCGCCCTTGCAAACTTTGGTGGTACTGGAATGATCAATGAAAATGTCCGGTGTGAGAATGAATTCATGTGCTCCCGTAGCAACTTTTTTCCATTCTCCTAAAAAATAGAATATGTCAATTAAATGAAAGGTCTATTTCAAGTAAAAAATTAAATAACTTAAATTTATACCTTCTCTTGCAATGTTTTGAAATAAGAAGTTTTGTTATGAAATATATACATTCCGTTGATCATTAAGCTACTTCAAATAAATGGTCCTCGTGCTATCTCTTATAGTAATATGAACACAGAACCTACAAAAGTAAGGTAAATATAAATACGTGGATTTCATTTTTTTTTCTTTTCATGTTCTTTTAAATAGTTCGTTTTATTAGTTTTTCTAAGTTCACCTGAAAGTACATAAAACGTGGCTAGTTTGTATAATTGCATTAATTATATATACATATATATATTTAGATTTCACTTTACTACTTATAAAGTCAAAATCAAAGAGTGAATTTGTTTGGTTAGTGAATTTTTTTTTTCATGGATCAATGTATTTAATTTTGTAAGTATTTGTATGATAAACTTATGGCTTCTTATTTTCTTTTGATTCAAGTCAATTATAAGACCAAATTTAATTGGAGTTCTAGTTGAAAGTATTTTGATTAAAAAATGTACTCAAAACTTTTAAAATGAAAACTTACTAATTAAATCATACTAAGTGATTTACATGCATACTATAATATATTTTATATTTTGATGAATTTCATAGAGTTTTGTAGCAAATAAAAAAATATAGGGGTATATTTCCATTAAAAACTTTATTTTCTACCATTAGTCTTCATTTTATGTTTCAAGGTCATTACTAGAATTATAATAAACTCCCACAAAAATAAATAATATTTTATTCAAAAGAATTAAAATAAAATATAACAAGATTTGATAATTTAAATTCTAAGAAATCCAGAAATAACAAAAATATATGTAAATGAACAAAAATAATGTGTAAATACAAATAAACTACCGCGAAAAGCAAGAATATCTTACGGAAAGTAAATAAGTAAATATTTAGTCTAATGGAGTAAACATGTAAATATTTCAAAGCATCTTTTGAAAAAACACAAGAGACTCACTTGTATTATGTGAAATATGCACGAATTATCGTTTGAAATGTTTGCATAGAATTTCTTGTGCTAATAAATAATCGGCAAGGAAGTTTAACGCAATAAAATATTTTTATGTTAAAATACTTTCAGTTGGTCCTTACAACTTCACGTGATATATTTTTAAAATTATTTCTTGAATATGTCGATCTAAAACGACCTATTTGTTACAAATTGGGAGTTTTTTAAAACACAAGGAAATTTGACGCAATAAAATTTTTACATGATACTTTTTGCAGGTTTATCATAACACCTGAGAGTATCTTGCATTTTCCCCATAGTATTAATGTTATTATTTACATTCATTTTTAAGTCCCAATGATGTAATTCTCAAAATAAAATTATAGGCTTCTTGAATTAACCGTACACTACTCTTCATTTCATCTTTGAACCCCATTTAATTATTTTTCATAGAATTAATGTGCCCAATTTTGTCATTAAAAAAAAAATAGAATCCAAAATATATAACATCATCACCTGAAAATGTGGCAGGCAAACGTGAAGAAGCAAGAGCCGAACAACGGCAGTGGGATGGGGATGAATATTAAGCTCCCTCATCCGCTTAGAATTACTACTTTGTCCTCTAACATGAGGACTATTACTGAAATCTCCCTGATGCTGCTGCTGCAAACTCGGGGACTGTAAGCGAAAATTCTTCTTCAAAATTCCCAAATTCTGATAGGACTCTAATTAATTTCTAATTGTAATTATTTTTAATATTATTAAAAATCTTTTATGAATTACAAAATTATAAAAGTAACAGTGATTGAAAAATATATAAATAATTTTGTATAGTTTAATACTATCTGCACGTTTTACATAAGGACAATGTATTATCATACTATATATTTCAGATCATCTTATATTGTGTGTTAGAATTTTTTATGTGTTCAGAATTGCATTTCAGTTTGATGCTGTTAGTTTGATTAATGTGGATTTCTGAGATTTCCTTGGGGAATTTTTTAAATGCATTTGATTTTTTTTTTTTTTCTTATGTGTTATGTTGCTGGAGTTTTTTTTGATAAAAAATAGAAAATGTTGTTTGTTTGAGTTTTTCGAAAATTAAAAAAGACGGGTGTTTTAGACTGTGACCATTGTTTCTCAGGTCCCTTCACGCAAAGGGTTTTGCTTACATTGGAGGAAAAACATCTCCCATATGAACTGAAATTGGTTGATTTTGAAAACAAGCCAGAATGGTAATGAGTAATGACATTGATTTTGCTGTTTATTTGCTCTTGTATAGTTTATAATTTATTTGCATGTGCTTTATGTATAGGTTCCTTGAAATAAGTCCAGAGGGTAAAGTTCCAATTGTTAAGCTTGATGAAAAGTGGATTCAGATGTTATAACACAGAAACTGGAAGAGAAGTTTCCAGAACCCTCTTTGGTTACACCCCCTGAAAAGTCTTCAGTGTATGATACTTCATCTGTATTGCTCATTTTCTTTATTAATAAGTTATAGTGTTGATTTTCTGGTATACCACTTTTGGCTTAGGCAGTTAATACATCCTTTACTAGGAAGAATATGGCTAAGCTTGCTTCTATAATAAGAAATATGAATAGTCAACATTTGCTAGAAGCTAGTGGAAGATTACTACATGAGGCGGCAACTGAATGTAGATATAAAGTCGCCGCCTATGAGCATCTATATATATATATGTATGTTCACATATATATGCATATATATTCACCGTCTAAGCCAAAGTGGCTTTATTATTAACAATCTCTCACTTAAAGTCACTTTGTTGTAACTCCTCCATCCTTTTTTGAAATTCTCATGCTGCTTATATTTTCGCTAGGCCGATAATCACTAATAGTATTACATTTAATATCAATCATGTTGCCATCATTGCCGTAAAGTTTTTGCAGTCTTTGATGGGATGACAAATGTCAGCTCAGAAGTTGAGATTCATACCTTATCCTAAGTAACTCTCAGTTAATGCAACAATGGGTTATATTTAATAACTTGACAACTAATTGGGCATTAAATCCAATCCAGAATTTTAACGTGCATTTTATCATCAATTGCGATTTGTATAGGCTTTTTTATCCGAACTGCTATGACAATATCATTGAGATAATCATTTAACAGAAACTTCCTCCTTGTCTTTCTCTGCACAAAGTGGTTGTTCTGGCTGTTGTGCCACAATTTCTAATTTTAGTTTCTTTTTCGTAATATTGTAGTGGTTCAAAGATCTTCTCCACTTTTATTGGGTTTCTTAAGAGCAAAGATCTTAGTGATGGAACAGAGCAGGCATTACTCGATGAGCTGACTATTAGTGATAACATTAGTTTAGATTAGAATTTTGCACCATATATGATATTTTGACAAGAATGGATCTTGAAAGCAGATATTTATATCGATTTCAAAAATTTGTACAAAAATCATGCTTTGCTTGTTTATTGGTATCTCTGTTATTTATCTATGCACGTATTTGTTTGTTTTTTATGGTCAGACTATATTCTCCTTGGATTCATTTATCAAAACACAAGCTCAACCAGAAGACGTTATCGAGGGTTGGCGATCAAAGGTCGAAGGTAAATTCATCTACTTTTCATGTTGTGATCCAATTTATTATATGAAACCAGCAGTCAGGTTTCTGGTTGTGGATTTTGAAATTTGATATGCAGTACTGGTTATTGATTGAGTGTACTATGGTATGATTATAATGTAGCTAAAATGTTATAATGGATGAATATCTGAACAATGTGCACACATTTTAAAAATTGGCATAGAGCCTGGAATTATGGACTCAAATTAGATACTTACTATGACTGATAAGTTAGCCATATTACATATCCCACAAATATAACATACTAGTATGTCAAAGACTCAAAATGGCACAATTAAGCATCTAATTCTGGCGGTAAGCTATGTATTCGGCCAAACGAAACAGTGGCGCCGCTCTCAAAGCATCAAAGTAGCTGAGCTCCTCCATTGCTTTACCCACGAGCTCTATTGCAAACTCTTTGGCCCTTTCAAGTCCCATTAGCTTCGGGTACGTAGCCTTATTGCTCGCCATATCTTTTCCCGCCGTCTTTCCCAATTCGTTCGATGACTTTGTGACATCCAAAATATCATCCACCACCTGAAAAAGCAATCCAATACATCTACCATATTTCCTCAACTTTTCTACTTCAATTTCATCTCCTCCACCCATTATTGCACCACAAACAATTGCAGCTTCCAATAGCTTAGATGTCTTGTGCACATGAATGTACTCCAATTCATCCAAACTTATTTCCTTTCCTTCACTACATATGTCCACAATTTGCCCTGCAACAACCCCTTTCGATCCAATACCCGAACTCAACTCCACAATGACTCGAAGAACTCGATCGGGTGAAACATTTGTTGACTTGGATGCAACGTGTTCGAATGCAAGTGCGAGTAAGGCATCACCAGCGAGGATCGCGGTTTCTTCCCCGAAGACCTTGTGATTCGTGGGTTGACCTCTGCGGAGGTCATCGTTGTCCATGCAGGGGAGGTCATCGTGGATGAGTGACATGGTGTGGATCATTTCGATAGCACAAGCTATCGGAATGGCATTGGCCTCGTCTCCACCAACTAGCTCACAAGCGGCCAGGCATAGTATTGGCCGGACGCGTTTTCCTCCGCCAAGAAGAGAGTACCTCATGGATTCATGGAGTTTGATTGGATTTTGAAGTGGGATTGCTTCATCTAGGGCCTTGTTGACTTTGTTTGCCTTTGATGACATGTATTCTTTGAATTGGAAATTGGGGAAGAGACATATTTGAGGCTTTTGGGTCATTGATGATTCTTCAACTTGTATTGATGTTTTTGAAACATTTGTGGGATGGATTGTCATGTAGAGAAACTTGATTTTGGGTTGAGAAAGAGAAGTTTTTAGCGTATTTGAGAAGAAATGATTGTAAAAGTGTTATTTGAATGAGGAAATGTTATTGACAAGAGAACTTATATAATATAATCGCTACACCACGTCATCAATTACATGTAGTGCAGCCAATCAATGAAATCATTACATGTGGAGTGAGATCCAACATCACCTCATTTTCTCATAGAATATAGAATTTTAAAATTGTGTTCACATTCATTGGTCGGTTGTATCATGTTTGATAACGTTTAATGGGACCGAAGGAGTTATATAATGTCGGTTTTAACTTCATTAAAGTAATACTGTATTTTCCTTTACTATTAAACCCAAAAGAAAATTGTTTGCTGTAGTTAGCGTGTATTCATATATCAGATCCGGAAAAAACTGTGGCCCTGTTTGGATGCGTTTGACTTTCTCAATATTTCAGAATTTTGGATCTTGAATAAGCATTAAACATGTTTTGGTTGAAAAAGTGGAAATTCAGTAGTGTAGAGAGATGTGTACGTAAGTTCCGGTGATGTTTTCGGAGTGAATAGCAAATTATCTCCATGTGTTATTTTAATTAGGAGGAGCAGTTTAACTTCTTGTGATAAATAAAAGGACAAAATACATCTCTGTGTTTTTATAAAAGAAGCATACTGGTCCCTCTTGATTTTTTCATTTTACAAGAGGGTAAATTGTCCATTATGCAATATCACGGGGGGTTAAAGTGTCAATTTATGCATATCACATGGAGGTAAATTGTCTATTTACGCAGATCATATGGGGGGATAAAGTGAGGTGAATATGTTGTCAATGGTAAGGTTAAATTGATATTTTTTACATGAAAATTAAATCTTAGTCGCATTATAGAGTGTGTGTGCAACACCTCCACTAACAAAGAGGTAAATTGTTCATGATTGTTTCATATCACAAATAGGTAAATTGCTCATTATTTCCTTTCACATAGTGGTAAATTGTCTATTTTTCTTATCACATGGAGGTAAATTGTCCATTAGACATATCACATGGAGTTAATTTGCCAAAATCTCAATGTTATTGTGTGTTGAAGCATGGAAAGTATTTTCAATGCTGGATTTTGAGGGATAGATGGAGTCGTTAGACTTTTTCAAATTTTAAAAACATGAATTATATATGTGTTGGGATATGTTTTAAATGTTTTGTATTTCAGGAACATTTGAGGCTTTTTTATTTTTCAAGAGTTAATTATTTCTCTAAATTATTCTTAAAAGATAATTTACCCCATTGTGATAAATCAAATGACAATATAACCCTTTGTGTTTTTGTAAAAAAACCTCATCGTCTCTCTGGTATTCTTACATATTCATGGACGAAATCACAGAGAAGTAAAGTGTTCATTAGACAATTTCACAGAAAGGTAAAATTTCCATTATAGCATTTGATATATAGAAGGGTAAAATATCCATTATAACATTTCACATAGGGGTGAAGCGAATGAATTATGTTATCAACATAGGGTTAAATTGAACAATTCTTTTACATAAAAATAAAAAAGAAGTTTCACTCGTCATTATGAGCGCGTGTGCAACGCCCTTTCAAGGAATGGAGTAAAACGCTTATTATTACTTTTAACAGTGGGGTAATATGTCTATTTTTAATCATATCGCATATAATTAAATTGCCCATTAAACATTTCAAAACCAATTTCTTTAATGAAAATAAAGAGTTTTCGAGTTTTAAGTTTTGAAAATTCATAAAATCTGAGCCGAAATTCATCCAAACAAACATAGCCTGTATAGATCTTAACATTTATATAATCACATGAATCATCCTTGTGCCGTATATATTTTAGAAGATGAAAACCGTGTCATTACTAATCAAGAAAAGCGCGTTTTACGCCATATTTAAAAAAAGACTTGGCGATATATATACAATAACCCACTGGATAGCAATTAATTATTTTTATTTGCTGTTTATTCACATGGCCCACATGGATTTGACTCTACTTATTACAATTAATTCGAGTCATTTCTCAGAAGTCTTTACTTGTACGAAATGTTGAAGATATATTATTTAGGGCTGTCAATGGGCCGGACTCGGACCGGATCAGAGCAGATTCGGATCCGAGTCCGATTTCCCATCTCATAATAATTAATACTGCATGTGATAAGAAATACGATGTACGCTCGGATTATTATAATTCTTATGGGAAAAACATAAAAGATTCACTTGAATTTCGCAAAATATGCACGAAATTATCATTTGAAATGTTTGACAAGAATTTCGAGTGCTGTTAAATAATCGACACAAAATTATATATATGTAAAATATAAGTCGTTGCTGATCAATATATTAAAAGAAATCATTTTTAAAATTTATCACGTGAAGTCTCAAGAATCAATACGAAGTATTTTAAAAATAATTTATTGAAATATACCTTATTTTCTTTGAAAGAAATCCCAAAAGCCTGGACTCAATTTGCGTTTGCTTACTTTACATTATTACATATGAGATTAGTAAATAAATGACAAAAACTATCAGTGAACTATTTAAGCTTATTTTCACACATTATTAGAAATCAAATATCTTCATACCAAGCATTCGTATGCCATTTTGTTAGGTGCATGCAAGAAGTTGATTAATAGAGTTAATGATAACTTAACTCAATGATATTTATAATATTTCATTTATCTCTCTATAATTTAAAAAATTACATTTTATCTTTTTATATTCTTAGAATACTCACACTGCTCCCTGACATCTTTTTTAAACTTCTAAAAAAATATGATTTGACAAAAACATTATCACTTCTATACTAAGACCTACTCAACTCATTTAATAAAAACATATTTATGTTGCTATTTGGCCCCTATATTATTGTATATGTGTCAATTTACCACCCATGTTATTGTTTTTGTGACAATTTACCTATGTATTATTTTATGTGTATCAGTTTACACCTCATATTATTATAAATGTGACACATAACCCCTTGTTTTATTTTATGTGGATCAATTTATTCCTATTTGTGCTACACTTTTCACTCACTTTCTAATTCGACACGAGTTAATGCAAATATTCTCACAATTAATGACCAAATAATTGACATTCACTCTACGAAATTCGTCTTCATCATAACTTCTAAAAACTGGAATCCAAACAAATAACACAACACAAATGAAAAAGGAAAAAAATAAAGAAAAAAATATCAAAATCACAAATATCAACAAAAGGACTGTATCCTATCCCCCACTTTCGTCCTTAAGTAGCCAATTCTTCAAACTGAAAATTTGAACTCAGAAAATCAATAATGTGTTGAAACCAACTTTATAGTAGTCAATAATGTTCGAAAAACTGGAATCCAAACAACATATATATCCTTTGCAAAGAGGGAAAACAGTATTGTTTTGAACCTTTGTTGCAGTTGCTTTCGAGCCACTTAAATCGTTGGTTCTGTCATCCCCTACATTCCATTAAAGACAATGTTTTGGTTAAAAAGATACGAGACTATATAATATGCATAAATTATGATGATGTGTGTAAAAGAACACATACTTACCATCATGTATTATCTATATCTGCAAGAGATGGTAAATGTTTCCCCTCTTGTGCTTCCTCGTATAACAGATAAAATAAACAAAAAATGAAAAAAAAGAAAAAAAGATCATGTCTAGGTGCATTTAAAGACAATAATAGGCATTCCTACTTTCAGTTAAAGCAAAGAAAAGAAAATACACCTGGTAAAAGTCTGCATATGTGAGGATTGGAAAGTGTTGGCTATTCTTGTTGGGCTTTCTCATGAGGCCAACAAGAAAACAATTATTATTCTTGATATCTTTTAAACATAGGACTTTGGCAACTAATAATATCCATAAAACAAGTATTGTTCCAATGAACAACAACAAAGGAATTATAATCATATTCTATATGATAAAAGGAAATGAAATTCTTGAGCACAAGAGTTAAAATAAATGTACATGAGTTGAAATTATTCATGTCTCCCATACCCAAGTGATTAAAGGAGCTTCCCTTTTATTCGAATAACAAATTATTCTATTTTTCCATCTTTTCTATCTTATGTTCTACCATTTTCTGTCTACTAACGTAGTAATAGTAAAAGTTCATGAGTTCTGAGTGCCTTAGATGTGTAAGCAAGAAAACTGGTCTAAATAAGAAATATAATGAAACTAAAAACATCAAATGAAGTGAAATGATAAGTTCCTCAATAGATGACGTGATATCATCCCCCATCATATGATATAGAACTAGATGGAAAGTTTCAATTAATTTGACTTATCATATGATAAAACGAGGACACATCTCTACACGTCTCTACATGTGAACATGCACTTATGAATTTGACTATATAACTTTTTTCAACAAATGAGAAGTACATTGTGCAAGTTACCCCTTACATAAGTAAAATAAACCTCAGTTCAGATTAGGGATAATTTTTTTAATAAAGGAAGACATGATAAAATCTATATTAATGTACATTAATAATCAATTGGCACCAATTTAACTGATGAAACAATTCAAAGAACTTATCTAAATCGGATAATGAATTTCACACAAAATGGAACCAGAGATGGGAAAAGATGTGTAAGCAAGAAAACTGGTCTAAATAAGAAATATAATGAAACTAAAAACATCAAATGAAGTGAAATGATAAGTTCCTCAATAGATGACGTGATATCATCCCCCATCATATGATATAGAACTAGATGGAAAGTTTCAATTAATTTGACTTATCATATGATAAAACGAGGACACATCTCTACACGTCTCTACATGTGAACATGCACTTATGAATTTGACTATATAACTTTTTTCAACAAATGAGAAGTACATTGTGCAAGTTACCCCTTACATAAGTAAAATAAACCTCAGTTCAGATTAGGGATAATTTTTTTAATAAAGGAAGACATGATAAAATCTATATTAATGTACATTAATAATCAATTGGCACCAATTTAACTGATGAAACAATTCAAAGAACTTATCTAAATCGGATAATGAATTTCACACAAAATGGAACCAGAGATGGGAAAAGGAAGAAGACACAAAAATGGAACTAGAAAAATGGAAACAAAAAAACCCACAACAAACCTCTCATGATTGCACTATCTTCATTCCATTAGTATCTTACATAACTCCCATTTCTGAAGCTATGTTTCCTTTCTACAGATAAAACATATCCAGAAACGAAATAATCTAAAATCCACTATATTTAGAGAAAGATTCCAAAACTTACTACTTTCCTGGTTAAAAGATGTGCTTTTAAGGATACACCTTCTCCGAAAGATGCAATCTAACATACGGTCAAGAGATATATAACCAGAATTTGAAACTGAAGAGAAATATAGCAAATAAGAACACTCTTGTTGCAGGGCTACCTGTTTCTCAAGCTGCCTATTTCTTGCTTCTGCTTCCTCATACCTTTCTTCTGATAAATGGAACTGAAAATGCTAAGGTACCCTAAAGGTTTTATCCAACATAGCAGTAGGATAAACTGATGATATAAAATAAAAAAGTTATATGTTAATCAAGCGAGAAAGCTAGTACAGATAGTTATTCATAAGATCTGTCCATAAAGTCATCCCTAGGAGTAAAACATGCTCCATAACTAAGACATGTTTCAAAAGAACAACATAGTTTACTCTTATAGCAGTTTTTGAATGCATATAAAATGAACACGACAATGGACTTATGGAGACAGTTTTCAAAGAAAAGTCATTTCTTACCAAAGAGATGACAAAGAGTAATGAATTTTCAAATAGAGGCACAAATTTTGACTAATGGCAAAAAAATGTTCGGTATGTCCCAGAATGTAAAATTAAGTAATAAAGAATTTTGATCACCAATGTGTTCAGCGCTTTCACTACCCAAAACAAGAAATATGATATTTGTAACAATAGATGATTGTATAAATCTTTAGCATTTAAATTTGTGAGAACTTCCATTACGATTCATAATTATCAGCAGTATGCAAGTGTTCTCTTATAAATAAAAACCTTTTTTTTTTCCCAGCACAACAGTACATTTTCTTTCATCATCACACAGCAAAACAAACTACCTTTTGCTATACTACTTAGTCTCATCTTGTTTTGTTATCATTTCTCACACAAGCTTTTGATCAAAGTACTCATAATATTTATGTTAGCCATGTAAAAAAATGTATACTTTGTTGTTCTACATAAGTATTAGGCCAATCATTACAACTAAACAAACTTAACAATATGAAAGCTTCGAGTTTCGGTCAAGCACTAAATGGATCAGCAAGGGTTAGATGAATAGAACATAATTTGAAGTTACGTGAATAATATCAAAAGCAGAGCTGACAGCTATCAATGATAAGAGAAATAGTAGGAATTAATTCTTAAATCTTCATATTTTAAACAAGGAAAGAAACTACACATTTTAGGTTAGATACTTTAAGACTCCAACTGGGAGACGCTAATAAATGAACTACAACTCTAATCCTACATCAAACTAAAATCAACTAACAGTTAAATTCTTAAAGGAATACTACAAAATTAACAGCCGAAATAAAAATTATCAAACTAATTCTTAACTCCATGAAAGGCTAATTCTTCACTAAATAATTTCCAGGTATATGCTAAAACTTTCAGCTGTTGTACAACGATTTTGGGGCTTACCATAGAACACAAAAGTGCAAGCTTCTTCACCATGCTCATTTCAAGATCTGGCGTTCTGCAGGAAAGGTGAAAACATCAAGAATAAGATGATTACAGATACAATTTTATTAATATGACTAATCAGTATAAATGATTATTCTGACTGGCAGATTCTTTATCCTAAGCAAGTTCTAATTTTTTTTTTTACAACTTATTACAAAAATGACATTTACTATAGAAATCCAGGTGTTCTCTTAAAAAAGAACACTTGCAGAATGTGGCCACAACATGGCTTTACAACGTCCTCTTTTGAATACCAAATCTGAAACAGTAGTTAAGAGATCTTAGCCATCAACTATTTTCACAATAACAAGATCAACAAAAGAAATCAGTAGAAAGTACTTGCAATTGAATCAGGGCAGATACTATCCAATCAAATATATCAGAATCCTCCAAGTCACAACTTTCCAGCTTTTCAATACATTCCATCCCATGGAATATTACTCAGAATTTGCTATGCTCCATCACATAACCAGCAATATCCTCTCATAATAGGCAGCTTAAAAAGCAGCATGATCGCTTGATCCTGCATATATGAAAGATCACATATTATAGTGAAGTTCCACCAACTATAAAGTACAAAGTAGTCGTTGACTCATGAAAAATAATTTAATTCTCTCTTTCATGCATCCATGTAGAGAGGCAGACATGACCATGTATTCAAGGGTACCAGGACAACTTTACACTAATTTTTTTTCTTTGTTTCTATTTTTTCAGGTTAAGTCCATCTAATCACCTGGCTCTGAGAAGTGTTGATTGCTTATACACCGGAAGAACAACTGCCTCTGTAAGCACACCTCTATTTTTTGCATAAAAATAGACATTTAGGTCCTCCATGTGATGGCCAAGAGATATGCAAAACCTGTAATTATTCATAATCCACAGATAATTGTCAACATCTTTTAATCTTACCAAAATTGGCAAAGAGTAATAATTGATAAATTAAAACAGTTGAAAGGATAAATCTTTATTCAATCTCAAAAGATAACTAATAAATTCTCTTGCCAAATGTCAATAGGTAGTTATATACTTCATTAAATGGCTTCAGGCCAAGACTCTCGGTTTCTTGTTCCGGCCCCACCTAGACTTAAATCCAAAATCTTATCATTTTCTGTTGATATCAATAAATCACTAATTTATTATCTTCATTAGTTAAGAATCTACTCGAAACTTACGAGTCAATCGACCAAAATTTGAATCTAAATCTAAATCCGTTCATTATCAGAAAACAGCTTTTTGTGTTCTTGTCATCATTGGAGCAAAATCACTTAATAACGTTATTTAAGCATGTTGAGTTGTCCACACACAAATTACACCATAGACTACTCTCATGAAGACCACTAAGTCCCATCAGATTTAGTTGTAAATTTACCTTAAGTGTAAGAAAATGTTGGCATTAAACTCATATAGCCTCAAATAGATCCAGCATTTATAGTAGCTTATCTGGCTATAGATATACATATGTAGTAAGTAAATCAATTTCAAGTACCTAGACTTAAATCCAAAATATATTTCATTAAATAGCTCTGGGTTTCTTGTTGTGGTCCCACCTAGACTTAAATCCAAAATCCTATCATGCTTGGTTGATATCAATAATCACTAATTTATTATCTTCATTAGTTAAGAATCTACCCAAAATCTAAGAGACAGTCAACCAAAATTTAAACCTAAATCTAAATCTATTCATTATCAGAGAACACCTTTTTATTAGGCTAACTCAACTGTGTTCTTGTCATCATTGGAGCAAAATCACTTACTAATGTTATTGATGTATGTTAAGTCGTCCACACATAAAATTACACCATAGACTACTCTCATAACAGACTAAGAAAATCCCATCAGATTTAGTTATAAATTTACCGTAAGTGTAACAAAAATTTAGGCATTAAACTCATATAACTTCAACAAGAGCCAGCATTTATAGTAGCTTATCTGGCTATAGATATACATATGTAGTATCTAAATCAATTTTAAGCACAACTAATAAATTAAGGATCTAGAGGTGGATTACGTTACAAATTACATGTATATGGTTAAACCAATAAGATTAGATAACCACTATCGCATATTCCCAAATAGAGCAACATGTGGGAATGCTAGCTTTCAAATAGAGCCAGCATTAGCTTATCTGGATATAGATATACATATGTAGTAAGTAAATCAATTTCAAGCACAACTAATAAATTAAGGATCTAGTGGTGGATTACGTTACAAATAACATGTATATGGTTAAACCAACAAAATTAGATAACAACCATCTTATATTCCCAAAACTTCATTCTTTTAATCACGTGCACATTTGAACATCGAAACAGTCATGACTTCATTTGGATGATCTTCTTAACCTTCTATTAAATGGATGAATTATGAATTAGTAAATAATTTTTGCGTTGTGCCCTTCTAAGCACATAAGATTAGTTAAGTAGCAACAAATCTATGTCAGTAAGTGAATTCTTAAAAGAAGAGTTTTGTATAATTGCACATTCCTCATTTTGAAAAATATGAAATTCAAAATAATTTTTCCGCAGCTAATTAAAGGCAAATACATCCTCTTTTCATTATCATCTACAATTGTAATAAGCAAAAGCATTTCCTAATAGTTTGAAAAAAATCTAATTTATTAGCATTTTTAACTATCACTATAACATTCATCTAGTTGAGAGATATTACGCAAAAGAACGTCCACATTCATCAAATGAAATTCCATGAAAAATGCAGAACCAAATTTTCTTCATCAATTTTGCCGATAAGATAAACGGACTTCCCATAATTATGACAAAATTGTTGGCCGTAACGAAATTTCTGAGACTAGATCAAATAATTTGCAATAAAATTTTGGTTACAACTAGGAAATTGTAGGCCGCTTATATTTTTGACAGAATAGATAGACTCAGAAGTTTTTTCTAAATCATGGAAGTAATTTTAGATTTAATGAAGGTATTTGGATTCAGCAGAGAATTATTTTTTTTCAAAAAAGGCGAAAAATATCTGAATACATAAGAAAGTGAACATTTCAAGATGAAAAGAATAAAAATTTGACCTATTACAACAAGATCTACTTTAAAAGTTGAAAGGAGAATATGCAAATTTTTGGTTATCCCATGTTTAAAGCACACAAAATGTGTTCTCTTATGTATTTGCCCCAAGAAAGTGAACATTTCAAGATTAAAGGAATAAAATATTTGACTACTTTAAAAGTTGAAAGGAGAATATGCATATTTTTGGTTATCCCATGTTTAAAGCACACAAAATGTGTTCTCTTATGTATTTGCCCCATGTACAATATTTATTTCTAACACCTCGGGAAATCAACATAGAAACAAAAATATGAAGTTCTGCAGTTTTCTGCCCAGGCCCCAGGGGAAATCCTTCCACAGGTGTCTGTCCAATTGTATGACGTTCACATGTAACCAATTATGCATAATTGTCAACATGCAACACAAAAACCTTAATAGTATTTCTAGTTTCCGTTTATTCTTCTCTATTTTATACATGCTAATCTGTCCACGTGCGTAATGGTCTCAGATACATAGAGAAAATTTTAAGCAAATCCAAGGACCACATATAGTAGATCCTCTTATCATTTATGTAGTAGACTTGTTCACAGCCCCCACATTATATCACAATATAATTTATTTATCATATGAAATAAGTGCATCTAAATGTTAACTAACACAAGAAAAACCCATTCATGTTCTACATTTAGAAGAAATTCATTTATGTCTCTAAACTTAATAGAATAACTTAACCTCATAGTACCTAGCCCTCAAGAAAAACTTGACAATTTGGTGAAGCCCTTGGAAGGTCTAACAGTTCTTTGAAGACTCGAGCAGGGCCGAATAAATAAACTGGAGTAGACCTACAAATTTTGACTTTTAGTTCCTCCAAGACTCGAGCAGTGGCCAATACATACTTCACAAAACCTATCTTGTACATGTTATCATCAGATAGTACAAGTCGAACAACTTTAATGCATGACAACAGACATCGAGGAGCAAGTGATGGATGACAAGGGAAATTGGTTTTCCGCTCGAAAGAACACTGAAAATTGTCCAAACATGAGAATCAAAATCTCACAAGATTCAAAAGAGAGTCTAGCCAAAATAAATCATCAGGCAAGTACTCTACCTCATGTATTACAAGTTCTTCCAGATTTGGGAAAAACACAAGGAGATAAGCCATCACTTCCATATGACGGTAATAATCAATAGTAAGCTCCAAATGTTTCACGTTAGAGAAATCCGGCAGAATGGGATAGGTAAAGTAAAGCACCTTCAGAGAAAGAGAAATAGTGATGAGAACAGACACACGAACAAGGTTAATGTTGCCGAGTGGAATATTATAACAAAAGTGACAAAAAATAACCTTCTACAATAAAATAAACATTTGCAAATCATATACGAAAAAGTTTTAATACTTACATCCACATAAGCGAAGTCCAACGATAAGGATTTCACGGTGGTAAGTGATCTGAGAAGTTCAACTGCGCAGTTACGGGACATTAAAGTTTCAGGGGCTTCTACCATGCCCATTTTTGCTTTAACTATAGACTTCACATTCCTAAAAATTAATTCTGATGTGCCCATGTAATTGATATTATTCAGCTCCATGTATTCCAGATTCAGAGCATTGATAACAAACCTACATTCTGTTTCATCCTCCTCATATTGCGTAAACTCTATTTTCAATTTCTTCAAACATGGACACGACAGATTAAATTTAACACCATTTCCTATATTTCTGTATATGGTTAAATCCTCAAGTAAAGGACAACTAGTAAAAAGATCTTCCGTCAACTCAGACGGGGGGTCATAAATACACATATCGAGGACCTTAAGATTTGGTAGATTACAAATAATAGGCACATCTTCAATTGAATCACAGACAAGTGTCAAAATAGTTAGGGTCTCACACGAGAAAATACAACAGGGAGATATTGGTCCTTCGAGCGTCAATTCACGTACATTTTTCTCAAGCACTTTACGCATCCATGAAGTCACCGTACCCTCGTCAACATGAAGACATACTTCCATAGAAAAGTTACCCAGTTTTGAAACACAACCGATAACATTATCCACGAAGTTTAGACAATTTCTACGATTCCTAACTTTCTTCCCAAAATCAAGATTGGTGATCAACATCCATATGCCTTTCCACCTTTTTGACAAAATGTTGGTTCTAACTGCATCTTCTACAGGAACAAACGAAAGAATGCGACCAAGCACTTCATCAGGCAGCTGGCTTATTAGATCTTCTTCAAAATCAGGCATCCTCTTCCTTCCTCTAGATCTGATTCTCATTATAGAATAACCTACTTTTTTCGATAAACTGACACAAAATTGACATAAATTACATGGAAAAGATAACAAAACAAAAAACCAACAAAGATTAATAAATAAATAACTAGGGTTTGCAAGAAAAGGTTGTTAATTTTTTCGCCTATACTAAATGTAAATCAATTAATTGAGAAAACTAAAGATCGAGTACAACTCACAGAAATCGAGCAGGAGAACTTGAGCTTGAGATTGCGATAAGTTTTTCAAGAATTTCAACTCGCAGAAATCGAGCAGGAGAAGTTGAGCTTGCGATTAGGTTTTCAAGAATTTCTCTAGGGATTTAGGGGTGAGAGAGAAATGAGAGAATGCTTGAAATGAAGAGTGAAGGGATTTCAGTTTCTCCGCTGGCAACAAAAATGAGTTGTCAAATCTTATTGTTAAATGGTACCACGTTTACTCATAAAAAAAAAATAAAAAAAAAATAAATAAATAGTACCACGTTTCTCAGGTCTTTTCAACAAATTATTTAATTTTATTAAGGTTTTTCTAAGTTTCGGTAGAAACTAAATATTTATGATGACACTTTAATTTATATAAATTGTAGACGAGTTATTTTCAGAGTTGTGTGTTTAATTAATGGTTTTTTTCTAAGTTGCGAAACAACGTATATTTTACTTAGAAATTTTTTTAAGAGCTAGAAAATATTTCATTTAAATCACTGCTGGAATTATATTATTTGTTATCCGTTGGGTTTGCATGCTTATATAAATGTTGGATTGTTATTTGTTAAGTAGTTAGTTTATGTTAGTTCGCTAATTATGAGTTTTTAAACAATTATTTAATTGCTTAACCTATTGTATTTTGAAGATACTAAAACTAATTTGATTATATAGTGGCACATTAACTTTGAGTCACGTTTATTTATACACTTTCTAATGTAAATCATCATAATGATCGTGCATCTATTATCGTTAGAAATAGAATATAAGTTCCGTACTTATTTCCTATAAATAGTTAAAAGATTAAACATTAAAATAAGATAAAATGTCGGTTACATAAGTCTTAGAAGAATCCAAATCGCAAAAAACAACGGGGGGATGAGGGAAAGAAGGACAAGTCCTATCCAATTATCGATTTTCCCCATTTATTAAGATTATGTGTCGTTTTGTTCCCCGAATCTCGGGAGCTTCTTTGAGTTCCATTTAGACTATTTTAACAAAAGCGACATAGCAAAAACGACGTTGGAGATACAAGCCCAATCAAAGGAAGGAGAAGTGACTTGTAATAATGTGAACGACATTGAGTGAGTCGCTTTCGAAGAGAACAAAAGGCCACTTTGCTTACGAGAGTTCGCATGGCTTGTTTAATTGCAGCACTTTGAAACATGAGTCTCAAATTTGTGTCTTCTTCTTAAAGAAGATTCTAGGCTTAGAAGCGATAATTTAATATTTTTTCTTTTGGCTTTCGAGACATTTGTAGTAGTAGTAGAATAATTGCCTCATGCAGGGGCGGATCTAGTAATTTAGTGCATTTGGGGCTAAATTTCTATGATAAATTCAATAATCGAAATACAAAAAAAAAAAAATTCAATCCAATAGACAATTTAAATTTTTTATTTCATTCATGAGAATATATACGAGAAGATACAAATAAAAGAAGGTAAAGTTTGACAAAAATAATCCCCATAAGTTACTTTAATTATATATTATACCCCGTTATAACCCCAGAAGAACCCAAAACATCTACGTATTCTAATTACAATTTCAAAATATACCAATTACATTGACAATTGACCAAGATAATTTTTTATTTTCTGAAATCGGTCCATAATAACATCATTTAAAATACCACTAAATATGTATCTCTATAAAGACAATTAGACTATCATTTAACCATTGATTGCTCATTCGGTTACGAAGTCGATTCTTCACCATCTTCATAGCAACTTTAATAATATTCAGATCAATTTGAAATTATACACAATATTATTCTAAAAGGAGAAAGTAAAAAAAAAAAAGAAGAGAGAATTAATTTAACTTGTATTATAATCCACCAATGAATCGAGTCTGATCCAACCTATTGGCGGGCTTAGTGATATGTATAATGAGTAATTTATCATTTTTCATATAAAAATAGGCATATGACCCCTTCTCCTTCCCGGGATACATACTAATAAGCGTTTTACTTCTTTTTCTCATGAAGGTGTTGCATACACACTTTATAATGCTATTGAGATTTCATTTTGATGTTAAAAATGATCAGTTTTGTAATATCCCGTTATTTAGATAAACGGAAACTGAATTTTTATTTAAATAAGAATTAAAAGAAAACGAATTAGTATTGTAAGTGGTATTGGAAATAAATTAAAATGTCAAACTATAGTGGAGGACTAAAGTGAAAGTTTTGTAAAATATAGAGGAGTTAATCAATCAAGTATAAAAAATTAGGGTTGTCAATGGTCCAGACTCGGACCGGATCAGGGCAGATCCAGATCCTTTCCATTTCTTCTATCCGGATCCGGATCCGCTCGGATCTTGAAAAGTAGCAACCGGATCCGAATCCGGTGGATATCCCGGATCCGGATAAATTATCCGGATCCGTTTAGCATTTTTAGCAATAAATTTTTTTTTTTCATTTTCCTTCAAATCACTTGTAGATTCAACCACCATGAATTAAAAATGTAATATTTTACTTATTTCATCAAAACTATTGTTAGAAAATTGTAAAAGATGGAATATGATGAACAAATATAAACGATAAAAATTAGAACAAAGGAATAAACAAAAATATGAATAAAAAAAGATAGAAATTGGAAAAAAAAAAGAAGAAAACCCAATAATGGAAGAGAAGAAAAAAATTGGACGAAAACCCAACATAAATAGTTTTATTTTTTATTTTAATTTAAATACATAATATATAAACAACATATAGTAATATATATCGGATATGGGTCTGTAACGGATCGGATCAGTCTAGATCCATATTTGCTCCATATAATTCGAATTACGGATCTTCTTAATCGGATTAGGTCCATCGAATCACTAATCGGACAATTATCCTAATAAATCGGACCTGATTCGGATCGGATCCGAATTGAAATCCGCCCCATTGACAGCCCTAGTACTAATAAAGTACAGGCCAATCCCTCATTTCTGGCCCAAACACCCTTTATTTAGTCTAGCAAACGGGCCCAAAAAATACTAAAATTGTGCAGTGAATTATAAGTCGTTCCTCCTGGTATTCAACTTTGGCGTTCTTACTAATGAAAAATTTGAGTGGGGCTATGGACAGTGGCGTAGCCAGAAAAAAAAAGTCATTGGGGTCATTGTATATCAAAAAAGTCAAGTACAACCATAATTTGGATAAAACTAATTAAATTGTTCCATTAAAAACAATATCAAGTACATAGTTATCTATATATGTAATCTTGTAGTCATTTAACCAATCATCGCTCATTCAATTTCTAATAAGTTTCATAGCATAGCAGAAAAAAGTCCTCTAACAAATTGTTGGAGCAACTCGCAAAAGCAGTGTCAATTTTAGAAGCACTATAAAGAGATACACAATATTTCTCTTTGTCTCTACAAATTTTAAATAAGAATTAATTTCTTTCAATTTCAAAAACTCTTTATACAACCACACATAAAATATGTACCAATGTTGAAAATTCCACATCAAAAGGCTTGGATGGATAGTTTATGAAACTTTCTTATTGACCACACATAAAATATGTACCAATGTTGAAAATTCCACATCAAAAGGCTTGGATGGATAGTTTATGAAACTTTCTTATTGTTGGTCCCAAAAGTGGTCAATGAGGTCTAGAGGGGGGGGGGGTGAATAGACCTCTGAAAATTTTAAAACTTTTTCTCTAACTTTCCAAATCAGCAGACTAAGCTGATCAAGATTTGTAAGACTACTAAGCTGATCGCGCACAAAGCTTTGAACAGCAGAGTTGACCACTCATCTGATTTTCACTCAGCTGATTTAAGGTGTTAAATCAGAGTTTTTAGAAACTAGTTGGCAGCGGATATTCAAAGTGTTTTTCACCAAGCTGTTCCTCTTTAAGTTTTCTTACTCAAAAGATTTTATCCCCAGTTTTTACAACTCCTTTTAAAATCTTTTGGTTAAATCGTATGTTTGAGTTCTTTAAAAATATGCAAAGTGAAGCAAACATTAAATCAAACACACAGGATTTTTATAGTGGTTATATGGATGAAAATCCTTTAGTCCACTCTTCCAAGTCACACAGATCTTGGGTTATACTAGAAAACACAAAGTAATCAAGTATACAATGCTTGCGCTGATCAACAAATGAAAAGCCACGAGTGCGCTGTAAGAAATCACACAGAAATCCTACACTCCGAAGCTAGATCACTCACTTAGACGGATCTACACTCCTCACGCTATTTTCAGTACATGAATCACTCAGAAAGCCTATACTAAGAAGTTATATCACTTCACAAGGATGGCTATACACTCCTTCAATTCTCAGTTGAAAGTCACTAAGACAGACAACGCATGATCTCTGTTCTTCAACAAAAAGCTTCGTCAACAGATGACTTTGCTTAAGATCAGACGACTCAACTGATGGATCTCGCTCTTATGATATGTTCTTGAATTGTGCGAGCTCTCTCTAGATCTTCAGTTATGTCTTCTATTTATACTCCCAGATTTTGAATTTCTGCCCGTTGAAGGTTGGCAGAAATCTACAGTCCTCGAGTTCTGGTCCTGACACGCGGAACGACTCTCTGCAACTGTTGCTCTGTACACTCTGCTGTACGGATGTTTGCTTTATGTCAGTCGCATTTAATGCACTTAGCTCTTAGCCGTTGATAAGCTTACTGACCGTCTTCACTCTGCTGGTGGAAGTACTCTGCTGATGATCACTCTGCTGATCACTCGGCTGATGGCTTCTCGGCTGATTCAAGAACGAACATATCTGTCTTGACTCGGCTGATACTACCCATCTGATATCCCACTCGGCTGATTCGGTCATTTAGCTTCTAGACCATGAGATAGGTTTCACTAAGCTGTTCAGTTCTTAGTTGATGACTTCCAGATTAGTCTTCTTGACTATTTTACCCTTTTTGTCATCTTCAAAACCTTCTCCAATATCAACCAACAATTTCCCCCTTTTTGATGATGACAAAACCTTCAACTAAGAACACATCTAAGTTTCTGATTTAGTCTTCATACTCTGAGATGGAAATTATTGCTCTGATACAACTTAAAAAAAAATTACCACTTGATGGTTCTTTTTCCCTTTCTGATCTTCTGCTTAAAGGGTTCTTAGTTGCATCCATCTTCCCCCTTTTTGTCATCAACACCAAACATTAGTTGCATCTTTTCTTCTCCTTTTATCCTTCCCCCCTTTTTAGGGTTTGTGATAACTTCTTTTTCATAAGATTGCAAGCTAGTATGCTGAAGACAGGTAGGTGAGTACTTGGCTGATTGAGGTAGTCTTCGTTGCTGTTTATCACTCCAGCTAGAAAATTTCCCTTAACTTCAAGAATTTATACCACTTGATACTATATGTGGTCTGATTCCACTTGTAGTCTGATACCACTTGTAACACCTTTTTCTCTGTAAGGGTGTAAATCAGATTAGTCAGCTGATATCACTTGTTGGTGTGATAGCACTTGCTGATACCACTTGGTGTAGTACATTCTTGAAAATTACTTGGCTGTTGAGTTCCAGTCAGCTGATAAGAAGCAGTCTTCTGATAGCTTCATTCTGACTTATTGACAACTTCATCTTTTATTTAGGAGTACCGCTAGTCGTACACGTTCCCCCTAAGTTCAAGAATTCGTGGTCAAGTAGTCTGATGAGAGTTTCTCTTCAAAGACACTCAGTCGTTGAATTTCAGTAAGCTGTTCTGGGTTAGTCTTCTGATAAGTTCCCCCTCAACTTATGAATCCAAAATCAACAAACCAATTTCTGTTGTCACATGGTTGACTGATACCACTTGAACGGTGATACCACTTGTTGCAAACAGTTGATGGCCTCTAACGCCTCTTGGTCTCTGAAACCACTTGTTAATCTTTGATAATCTTCAACTTTTCAACAATCTCACGTTCCTTGAGATCTCCAAATGTAGAGTCTACCTCTTGAATTATACCAATTGTTGATACCACTGATTTGATACCACTTGCTGGTACATGCATGTTGGTGAGACTACTTGTTGAACTTGGTGAAATTTGCAAGGCAGTCAACTCATCTTTGTCATCTCACATGTGTTTCACCTGCAAGACAGATGACTGTTTTTGGTACCCCTTGTTTATTGGGTCCAGCATGGTTAGTGTAACCTTTAACATGTGATGATCTAGTGACTTACGTTTTATCATGATAATACCACTTGTTGGCACTTGATACCATTTGTTGGTATTTTGATGGTCATGATTAAAACAATGCTCATAAGCAAGGTAAGATGCATAAAATATGTGATAAGCATGCATATTGAAATGAGGATGGCAATCAGCACAGTGAACATGATCAACATGATAATATGAATAAGCGTAGTGCATGTCATAATAATTATCATAATGTGATTCAAATTCTTGCCAGATAATTCATTTTTGCCTCAATTTCTTACCTGAGTTAAATAACTCTTCTTAGATTTAACAGACTTGATACCACTTTAAATTTACTCCAATCAGCAGCCTATTTCAGCTTACTCGGCTGATGGGTTTTAGTAGTCTGATTTGTCTTAGGTAGCTTACTAGGTTTTCTAACCTATTGAGCTTCAGTAGACTTGTTCTCTTAAGCCTCTGATTTCTTTTTGTTTAGAGAATGATGCAATCACTTATTTTAAGTTCATATATATTTTCAAAACAAATCGCATACTCAGCTTTTAGAGTTTCATTCTCATGCTCAAGCTTTTTGGTAGTCAGCTGATTCTTAAGGTTTTTCAACTTGAAGTTTCAGTGATCTGATTTGCTCTTTTCAGCAGAGTCATCTCTTCATTAAGCTTGGCAAATGCACAAACAGTATTTGAATTTGTAATTCAGCATTTATTCAATTGATTCAAATAGTACATTACATTAATCAGTAGAAGTTACCCCAATTTTCAGAATCATCAGATCCTATGGCAGTTAAGCATAAGGTTTCAGGTACTTCTTCGAATTCTTTATCAGACGACTGAAGGTCTGAATAAGATGTGCAGGAGTTTATTAGCTTTGCTGCATCAGCTAACTTTGTTTTGCTCTTACTAAGCTTACGCTCCTTTTTAGCACGCTTTTCTTTTTCAGCAAACTTCTCAGATGATGAGGTTGGATGGTCTTTGATCAAGAGCCCATACTCCTCTTCATGGTAGTCTCTAAGTTTTGCTTTGGAGGAATCCCTGTTTTCCTGAAAATGATCAGAAGAAGATGAAGTAGCATTTTTATATTTTAATTTCATTTTCTTCTTGTAGAACTTCTCAAAATCTTTCAGCAGCAGGGCAACGTCGTCAGCAGTGTATCCTTTTTCTGAACTCAGCACAGTCTTTTGTTTTGACTTGTCTGCTGATTTTCTTGACCTGTCTGACGCGATAAGTGCAGCAGTAGGGTCTGAACTGGTTGACACTTCTAATCCCAATCTTGGCATATGATACTCATAAGCTTTGAGAGATGAGAACAGTTCGGAAAGAGAAATCTTCTCTAAATCCCTTGATTCTTCCATGACTGTCACCTTCATGTTGAATTTAGGTGGCAAGGCCTTCAGAACCTTCGTTGTGATCTCCTTGTTCGAAAATTCTTTACCAAACCTTAGAACTTCATTCAGGGCTTTGGTAAATCTGGTATCCATTTGATCAATCGTTTCACCAGACTTCATTTTGAAATTTTCAAACTCCTCAAGAGCCACACTGAGCTTGTGTTCTTTGATAGCGTCGTTTCCTTCGCTTAGCCCGCAGACTTTATCCCACATCTCTTTGGCAGTTTTGAGATGCTTGATCTTTTGGAAATTATCTTCGTCTACAGCTCTGAACATGATGAACTTCGCCTTTTTATCAAGATTTACCAGCTTGTTTTCTTTAGGTGTCAGCTCATCCAGCTCTTTGTCAACTATCTGATCTGGTTGACCAGCAACCTTCACAGTCTTCTGGAATCTGAATGGTCCTTTTGTAATACATGTAAACATGTCTTCATTATAAGCAGCAAGAAAGATTTCCATTCTGATTTTCCAGTTTTCAAAGCTCATAAGACCAATGTGAGGAACATGGTTTATGGCATCCATTTTTCAAAAAGTTTTGATTTTCAAAATATGCTCTCTTTTTGAAAAATTTGAAAAACACACTTTGGATCAAGTTCGTTTGATCAGGCAGAAGATCAGATGAACCAATCTGCTCTGATGCTACTTGATGGTATCAGGTAAGTTACCAGAGCAACCTGAAATACCAGAGCTACCTGCTCTGATACCACTTGTTGGTCCCAAAAGTGGTCAATGAGGTCTAGAGGGGGGGGTAAATAGACCTCTGAAAACTTTAAAACTTTTTCTCTAACTTTCCAAATCAGCAGACTAAGCTGATCGAGATTTGTAAGACTACTAAGCTGATCGCGCACAAAGCTTTGAACAGCAGAGTTGACCACTCATCTGATTTTCACTCAGCTGATTTAAGGTGTTAAATCAGAGTTTTTAGAAACTAGTTGGCAGCGGATATTCAAAGTGTTTTTCACCAAGCTGTTCCTCTTTAAGTTTTCTTACTCAAAAGATTTTATCCCCAGTTTTTACAACTCCTTTTAAAATCTTTTGGTTAAATCGTATGTTTGAGTTCTTTAAAAATATGCAAAGTGAAGCAAACATTAAATCAAACACACAGGATTTTTATAGTGGTTATATGGATGAAAATCCTTTAGTCCACTCTTCCAAGTCACACAGATCTTGGGTTATACTAGAAAACACAAAGTAATCAAGTATACAATGCTTGCGCTGATCAACAAATGAAAAGCCACAAGTGCGCTGTAAGAAATCACACAGAAATCCTACACTCCGAAGCTAGATCACTCACTTAGACGGATCTACACTCCTCACGCTATTTTCAGTACAGGAATCACTCAGAAAGCCTATACTAAGAAGTTATATCACTTCACAAGGATGGATATACACTCCTTCAATTCTCAGTTGAAAGTCACTAAGACAGACAACGCATGATCTCTGTTCTTCAACAAAAAGCTTCGTCAACAGATGACTTCGCTTAAGATCAGACGACTCAACTGATGGATCTCGCTCTTATGATATGTTCTTGAATTGTGCGAGCTCTCTCTAGATCTTCAGTTATGTCTTCTATTTATACTCCCAGATTTTGAATTTCTGCCCGTTGAAGGTTGGCAGAAATCTACAGTCCTCGAGTTCTGGTCCTGACACGCGGAACGGCTCTCTGCAACTGTTGCTCTGTACACTCTGCTGTACGGATGTTTGCTTTATGTCAGTCGCATTTAATGCACTTAGCTCTTAGCCGTTGATAAGCTTACTGATCGTCTTCACTCTGCTGGTGGAAGTACTCTGCTGATGATCACTCTGCTGATCACTCGGCTGATGGCTTCTCGGCTGATTCAAGAACGAACATATCTGTCTTGACTCGGCTGATACTACCCATCTGATATCCCACTCGGCTGATTCGGTCATTTAGCTTCTAGACCATGAGATAGGTTTCACTAAGCTGTTCAGTTCTTAGTTGATGACTTCCAGATTAGTCTTCTTGACTATTTTACCCTTTTTGTCATCTTCAAAACCTTCTCCAATATCAACCAACACTTATTGAAAGAAGAAAATGAATAATTTAGAAATTTAAGCAACTTTGTATACAGCTCCATAAAATTGTTTTTCATTTTTCAAATTTGCATATCAACCACCTATTAAAAAATACACAAGAAAATGTCGTTAATTAGTTATTGTTGAGCTGTGTGTTGAGACCTTCCTTGGTTATCATCCATTTAAGGTATGATAATGTTATGAATATTGCAATATGTAGAAACTCCAATCATTTTAGACAAGGTTATTTGATATACTTTAACTTGATTCATAGCATTTAAAGTATCTTGATTTTTTACTTTTCAAAATTATAAAATGTGTCATAAAAAATAAGTTTATTCATATTTCATTTTAGTGTGAAATTTTGTACTTTATTTAATGGGGTCTATTTAATGATAACACAAATTAATATGACAAATCGATATATAAATTATACAAAAATTAGAAGAAACATAGGGCATGTTTGTTTGGTGTTTGAGAAAGTAGTTTGGGAGAGTAGTGGAGGTTTGTGAAATAATTTCGATTTGCGTAATGTTGTTTGTTTGGTTTTTGAGAGAGTGGTTTGAGAAATAAAGTAGGTGTACGTTTTTTTGGAAGAGCTATGTTGTAGATTTAGGATGTGTAAGACCTTATGTCAAATAATGTTTGTTATGTGAGATAAATTGTGTAAGAGATAGGTTACTTTATGTAAAATCAGAGTAGAGTTGTATAGTTTTTTTTAGAGATAAGAAAATTGTTGTTTGTTTGACTTTTCAGAGAGTAGTTTGAGAAAATTGAAAGGTGAAAAATTTATTTCAAAAAATAAAAAACATGTTTGTTTGGCATTTCCCAAACACGAAATAATTTTAGGAAATGCTAAACAAACAGGCCCATAAAATTTTCACTGGGGTCATTGCACCCCAGTGAAGTGTATGTGCCTACGCCACTGGCTATGGATCCCACTAGACCCTATGTAGGTCCGCCCTTGACTTCATGAAAGTCCAAGCTATGTGTGATTGTAGAATCACTATCTCAATGAAGGCGTTTTTCAGGTACATTCTCGTTCCGTTGGAGGTGTTAGGACTATGGGTGCGACAATTTTCCTCTACGCCTTGAGGAAATCACTTCTTGTTTATTTAACACTTCGGCGATTTAATTACCTGATATATTGAATAATAGTAACCATGTTAATAAAAAATAATTAAAATTTTAATTATCTTGATTTGTTAATATACAAGAATAAAGTAAATATCAATTCATATCTTGAAGTACTAAGAAAATTTTCATAACTTATAACCATTTGTTGCTTAAGGAATATTGAACTTTATTAGATGCATGTACGTAATTTAGTGCTAAGTTATAACGTCCCATATGATAAAATTGCAAATATGATCCTGTAACTTTAGAAGTTTTTCAAAAATAAACATGTAACTATACTAATCACACATTTAGTCATTTAGCTTTCACCCAATTTTAATTTCGTCCTCTAACTTTTACTCAATTCCAATTTTAATCATATGCATAACAAATATCGCCCTCTAATTTTCACTAGGTTTCGATTTCAGTCCTGCAATTACAAATTTCATGCCACATCAGCCTTGGGGATGTTGCTTTATAGTATAATCTCAGGCCGCCTTCCCTAATTCCTCAAAAGTCTCATCTGCCACCCGAAAAAGGCAAAGATTAACCCATCAAATTTGTGGCATAATTTAAAAACCAAATCACAAAGTTCATCTTACATTAAAAACAACATAAGAATCTCATTACAAAATTTGTGGCATAATTTAAAAACCAGATCACGTAAGTTCATCTTACGTTAAAAACAACATAAGAATCTCATTACAAAATTAAAGTATTGGAAAAATGCATCAACCTCACCTGTGTTTTGGGAAACCTGCACAGAACCCCCTTGTGTTTTACCAAATGTTGCACACTTTTATATTAATTATATTTTGTATATAATATTAATAAATTATTAATATTATATACACAAAGAGATTCCTTGAAAGCGTTTGTAAACCAAAAAGGGGAATAATTGAAGTAAATTCTAGCTGAAACAATACCAAAAGAATACCAAAAGAACCAAAACCAGTCACCAAATCAGCAAGAATCAGCCGAGATCTTTTTTTCCTATAAAATCTTTCAATTTAAATTGAGTTTCAGTCTCATTATCTGCAAGTGATCTCACACTCTCCGTAATTTGATGAAAAAGGGATTTTGTGTAACCTTTTAGAAAACACAAGGGGAATAATTGCAAGTGTTTGTAAAACACAAGAGGGTTCTATGCAAAAAAAGTAACATAGGAGAGTTTTGCGCAAATTTTCCAAAACACTAGTGGGTTTTGGGCATTTTTTCCTAGAAAGAATTTAAAAAAAAACTCAAAACCTTTTATTTATGCTCGTCGCTTTCTCATTGTGAATTGATTCAAATTGCAATACATCAGTCAATTTTACATGCCTCAGTTGAAGATCTTGAAGTGCCTACATGATGACTACTAACTATACAAGACAAGAACCATATGTTAAATTATAGCTTTATTATCATGGTCCTAATACATATTCAAATACAAAAACATGATCCCTATTTATTAGAGGAGGAAAATATCATGTCTTTTTAACAAACTATAATTAAGTAAATAATAATTTTGCAATTAGGAAGTCTCAAGAAATATGGAATCCCCAAAATATCAAATATAAGAGGCACTAAAAAATTCAACAATTATCAAAATAGATTCATTGCGAAAGGCAAAAGGATTACATTAATACCACAATGCAACAATATGTTCATTGATTGATGAGTGATATTACTAATATGAAAACTAACAAGTCAAATTGCATAAATATCCCCTGGCTTGCTGAAAATAATAATGTTCAAAACCAATTCGCAAAACTGCAAGCTGAAGCCCGGCTGTCTTTCTCGATCGAGAGAATTTCACAAGTCTTTGAGTGCCTCGGGAACATCATTAGCCTGTCAAAAATACTCGTATCCACAAAAGGAAGATGAATAACTCTTACTTCTTCGAGCATCCTCCCATTCTTTAGAAAATACTCTATGAACTTGATTCCGTCTTCTTCCCCTTTAAACTCACGAATCTCGATTTTCTTGAAACATAGTTTCAGACAATCAGGCAAACTTGGCAATGAAGACTCAAAACTTGCATAACCACCTTCACAACTTTCAAATCCCTATCAAGAAAAGATACAGAAAACAACATTCAGTTATCAAATTTTAACTAAAAAATAGATTGAAAAATATAATGCATCAAACTACCTCTTCAATTGTAAGTGTCTGAAGATTAGGAGCATTGTTAAGCAGACGTGCTAATATTTCAAATCCGTGGAGTTTCAAAAGACACTACAAAAAAAGTAAATTTTAGTGATAAAATTTTATGTGACAATGTTAAAGTTGTCACTTCTTATATATATTAAGTGACAAGAACTCAAATATTGTCACTAAAATGGTTTTCATAAACATACTAGTGACAAAAATTGTAAAATAGTTGTCACTATTGACATTTAGCGATACCCCAAAAGTGACAATAAAAAAGTTGTCACTAAACCATAGTGACAATATTTATTGTCACTAGGTTGTCACTAAAAGGGTGTCGCTAATTGTCAATAGTGACAACTTAAGTCACCATATATTTGTCATTAATAGCTATTAGTGACAACTTAAAAACATATTTTGTCATTATTGCACTTGTCACCATTATTATTATGAAAAAATTAATATTTTTATCACTAAATGCATACAAAGAGTGATAACTTCCACATTATCACTTAATTTTTTGTCACTTAAGCTCAATTTTCTTGTAGTGAGACCAAGGACCAAGCAAGTCAAATTCATGAACATAGGTAGTTGAACAGATTCATGGAGCAAAGCCTATAACCAAAAATTATAAAATTTAAAATTAAAAGGCAAATAATATAAGCATTTATACCATACAAAAATCTGGAAATATTAAAATGCGATACAAGCTCACCACAATTGAATTGCCAGATAAATAGAGACGAATGGTGCTTAAGCATCCTTTTACAAGAGGGCCGAGACTACGCATATTGTTACCACTGTATAAATCTATATAGAGAAATTCAATGATAGCCGAACGAAGAGAATTAGAATCATTCATAACAAATTCTGTAATAACATTCCCCGAGTATAGAAAACCTTCGAGATTTGGAGCATCAATCAGTACATCAAATCCCGTACATAACATTATAAACAACTTCTTCAACATAGAAGATTTGATATATAGAAATCCAAGAGCTTCCCAAACACATGCACTCAATGTAAGGTGTTCAAGCATAGGACAAGCAAGCAATGTGTTAACTGAATCAGCGTCATCACGGATAATTAACGAATGAAGCGACACTTCTTTGAGATTGGGTAAGACAAAATCTTCTGGAACGCAAAACTCAAAATTCGATCCCAATTCCAGTTCCACCAATGTAGTGCAACCATTAAGGCTATGGAACAATGTTTCCGAGTTATTCAGTTTGCAAAAGAGTAGAAAGTGTACCACTTTAAGCCTTAATGCAGAACAAAGCCAAGAAACAATTTTCTCTTCGCCATAATCCCCATCACAATGAATTAATATTCTATCCACACACGGCGGCATATACATCAATGTTTCATTATACAATTTTTTTATTTTATTTAAATGGTGTACACAACTACAAAGTTGATTAGTAAATTATGAGCAAAATTTTATTTTTGGCTCTCTAAAGTGGTACCACAATAAAAGGTCAATTTTGAAACGCAGCCATTTTAGAGGGTAAAAAATGAAATTTTGTCGTAATATGATAAAAGTCTCACATGTCTTCCTGACATTTTTAAATTTTAAAAAAAATAAAAATTGATAAAATTACCCTTCTTATATGAATTTGCACTTTAGATTGGATACAATCTTGATGATAAATTTTCTTATATGAATCTTGATGATAAATTTAACCAAACGTAGAACATTTCCGCGACAAAAAATGCAAATTCACAAAGCATACAACCAAACATGAAAAAGAAATGAAAGTCTAGTCCTAATAAGACTAAAATACAGTTTTGAAACTATTCTTTTATATTTGTTTGATACCTTCAAGAAATTCAAGAAAAGATAAGATGAACTGATTTACCAGCATAAGTTGTGAGAACAAGCTCATAATCTTTGTCACAATATAATATCATAATATCTTAAACCCTATAAAGTTATTGGTTTGACACATACCATTTACTCAACAATTAAACCCCAATTCAAATTATATCTCAAATTTTCAAAATCCGTAAACTGTTATTTATTAATATTTTACTATCTCAATTTTTCATAGAAACAATTATCCAAATCGAATTTCAATGACTTAAGTACTTATTAAAAAAAACATAATGGTCTCCTAATAATATGATTAACATTAATTAGTAGGGTTACATTCATCCTACACCGGTGGATTATATCCATAGAGATTGAATGATAAACACATGTGCATAAGACGACAAAAAATTGTCCTTTCATACACACTTATCGCTCATCCAACATCCCAGTGAATTGAATCCACCGGGTAGGCACATAATTTCCTAAGTAGTAGTATATAATTTCTTCTTTTTAGTTGGGGGGCGCGGGTCCCACCCTGCACCAGATATGCCTTTGTCACTTAAGGTGTGGGTTAAAAATGTAATGCCAATGTCTGGCTGTCTGATTTTATCCAAACTAAGCTAGATCCCATTTGGGAGTTAGTTTTGGCAAGTACCGGCCCAAATTCTTGAGCCAAATTTTTATCCCGGCTCAATTGGATTTTTTTCCCCCAAATCCCAACGATCACACTTCTATCCAAAATATGTCTCAAATTTCCAAGACAACTAACAATGGTGTTATCAATATTTTATCATTTTAAATTATTAAAAGCATTGTTCAAATCGAATTTCAACGTTTCAGTGGAAACTCCAGTACCGATTTTTTGAGACCAAACCCGAACGGAACCCAGCTAAAACTTTCTCGTAATAACCCTTAGTGTTGGAAGATGAGGTCAAAGCGGCCTCAAGAGCAAGCCGGATTAAGCTGGAGGTGTTGGGCTCTATACATCTTCAATGAGAATGAAAATATAAGGCTCATCAAGAGCTGGTCTCGGTTTACCCATTAGGCATAATTGGCATACAACATGGGAATAGTGCCATCGAGTCATCGACTAAGCAATGAGGCCAAGGCCATTAAGCTATGTTAATCCATTTTTTTTTGTAACTAACTCCACTCAATTACCACCAATAATTAACAAAATATATCTCAAAATATTAAGGGTGAGTTTGGCCCAGCGGTGGGAGCTCTTAAAAGCACTTCTAGATCTCCATTGTGATTTTTGAAATGTTTGGCCCCATTTATAGAAATTGCTTTTAGTTAATCGTGATTTTAATGGTGTTTGGCCCCTAATATCATAATCACTTTTGGGATCTCCAGAAGCTAAAATTCAACTTATTTCAGAAGCTACTAAAGTGTTATTTTTGCAAAAGCAATTAATTTATAATTGAATTTTATCATAATCAATTATTGCCAAAATTCATTTTAGTAAAATTAATTCTCCTATAATTGATTTTCGAATCGCTAGGCCAAACTTTAGTTGAGTTCAACTGCTAGTTTATACTAAAAGTTGTTCAAAACTTGTTTCTTTCGAGAAGTAAAATCTAATTCAGATATATTTTGAACTATATTTTGCAGATATTATTCTGGTAAAGCGAGATGCAGATTTATGTTCCCAAATTCAGCATGTATCTGTACAAGTCATGTCAGCCTTTATACTTAATTCTAGTAGTAAGAATGTAAATCAGCCAAATAAGCAGTGGTGCCACCATCAAAGTGGTTGAGCTCCTCGATCCATGGCTTTACCCACAAGAGCCACATAAGCCTTGTGGCTGTTGCTTTATATAATTCCAGGTCGTCTTCGCCAATTCCTCATATGTTGAAAACCACGTCACATAAGTTCATCTTCTGTTAAAAACAACTCAAGCAAGATCTCATTACAGAAAGGAAAAAATAAACACAAAGGCTTGTCGCTTTCTCATTGTGAATTGATCAAATTGCTATATATAGTCAAATTTACATGCCTAAGTTGAAGACTTGAAGTGTATAGGCATGATGACAACTAACTATTCCAGACAAGAACCATAAGTTAAATTATAGCTTCATTATCATGGTCCTCAGACATCAGCCAATAATTAGTTCAAATCCGACTCCCAGTCAAACTAACTCATCCAACAAAAAATTATAGTTACACACGCCTCCTTAAAAGTATTAGCCAATCACAAAGCAAAAAGTATATTTACAACACGCCCCCTGTACATCACACTCCTTAAAAGTATTAGCCCATCACAAAGCAAGTTTACTGCACTGGCCTTGTGACAAAATTGGGCTTCCCAGAGCCAAGTTCAGGCTAGAATTTCCATGTAACAATGTAAATAGTCACACTCCTTTTAAGTACTAGCCAATCTCAGTGACACTCTTCCAAACACTCACTGCTCTAAACTATATTTCAAAAATTCCCTGCTAGCTCAGTATTGTTCTGCATATTCTAATACAAACAAATTAATTCTAATTCGAATTAAAATCGGAGATAACACTCATATTTCCTGAACTCTATCCTTGTCTCTAACAAATTATGATTATTTTGAGTTTCAAATTCCAGCACATGTTTCTTTCTGCATTATGTCAAAATCTATTAAGCATCTCAACTTTTCTATAATTACATTGATCTACACAGTTTTGAAATTTACCAGACTCTCATCAGCCAAAAATATAATGACAAGAGCTAGCATATACATGATTAAACATTAAATCAGGGATATATGCCAAGGCTTTTAGCAGTCTTACAATAATTACAGTGCTTACTGAAACGATTAATAAGTGTACTAAATAAGAGCAGAAAATACCAAATCTAAAATAGTAGTTCAGAAATCATAGCCAAAGTTCACCATCTTCACAAAAACTCCCCAAGATCAACAAAAAAATATTTAGTGAAAGCTACTTACCATTTACATAAGGCCAAAGATCATCCTCTCAGTATCTCCGAATCCATTCTAGCTATTAAACGTCCACTTGGAAACACGATTTAAATGCATTAAACTATGACAAGAACATTTTGGCCAAGACAAATTAAAGTGACTGACCTCTATGCATCAAACATATATAGAGATCTGATTTACATGATAAATTTGCAGATAAATAAAAATGTTGTATGCATATCTAATTAAAATCCATGTGTGCATAATAATAATAATAATGAATAACAAAAAAAGATTAGCACTCTATGTATAGTTGTTTACAACAGACTTGGCATTATCATGATAGTAATTATATTTCCCTCAAGTTAATCTAGTGTTTAAAGAGTTGCTAAGAGAATATTCGAAATGCTGATCTGACTGTGGTGTATAGAAGCTTTTCTTAGAGAAAATTTGAAATATGACATTTACATTACTGTGGTAAAGAGAATTGCAAATTTTATATCCAAATGCAATTACTTGGATGGTTTCATTTCACTCAAAGTTAAAACTTTTTCATTATTATGAATTCAAGAAAGTTTCAACATGTATTTGTACAAGTCATGCCAACCTTTGAACTTAATTCTGGCGGTAAGCTATGTAATTAGCCAGATGAAACAGTGGTGCCGCCCTCGGGTCATCAAAGTGGCTGAGCTCCTCCATGGCTTCACTCCCCCAATAATTCAAGCCATCTTCCCCAAATCCTCACTCATCCGCAAAAGAAAATCAACCATCAATTATGCGTAAGTAATTCAAAAACTACAATCCAGGTGTTCAGTTTTTATTCAAAACAACATGAGCAATCTAATTACAAGAAAGAAAGAAAAAAATTCAAACCTTTTTGTAGGCTCCTTGCTTTCTCACTGTGAATTGATTCAAAAAGCAACACGTTCAAGTGTATAGGCATGATGACAACTATCATATGTGAAATTATAGCTTTATCATGGTCTTCAAATATCAGCCAATAGGAACAACTCACCGTCAAACTAACCCATCCAACAAAAGAATTTATTTACACATGCCTTGTAATTACTCACAATTGTGAGAAAATTCTATCAAACTTATGGGAAATTATAAATTTTATCAATTATTTTGATAGTAAATATATAATTATCACTTTTGTAATTCATAAGATATAACAATTAGCACCCAAGTGACAACATTTATAAGATTTTACAACAAATAACACCCAGGGGCAAAATTGGAACATTTTAGGGGCAAGGATTAATTGTAAGAAGGATACAGACCTTAGGGCAATTTTTGTAATACCCAATATGTGAGGGGGATTTGTGTAACTAAGCCTTACCTCAGGGGGCATCCGTAATTTACCCTATTTTTATGTTAGCCATGTGAGAAACTGTATACCTTATTGTTCTAAATTAGTGTTAGGCCAATCATTACAACTAAACAGCGCTGATGGCATAGAGAAATAGTAGGAATTAATTCTTGAAACTTTATAGTTTAATCAAGGAAAGAAACTACACATTTTCGGTTAGATACTTTAGACACCAACTGGGAGACACTAATAAATGAACTCCAACTCTAAGATCAACTAACAATTAAAATCCTAAGGAATACTTATCACAAAATTAACAGTCGAAATGAAAATTATCAAACTAATTCTTAACTCAATGAACTGCTAATTATTCACTACATAATTCCAGGTAAATGCTATAACTTTCATTGTTGTAATAACGATATTGGGGCTTACCAGAGTACACAAAAGTGCAATCTTCTTCACCATGCTCTCTTCAAGATCTCGCGTTCTGCAGGAAAGGTGAAAAACATCAAGAATAAAATGATTATAGATACGAATTGTATTAATACGACTAATCAGTATAAAGGATTATTCTGACTGAGAGATTTTTTATCCTAAGCAAGTTATAATTCTTTTTACAAGAAAACTTATTACAAAAGTGACATTTACTACAGTAATCCAGATGTTGATTTTAAAAAAAAAAAAAAACTTGCAAAATGCGGCCACAACATGGCTTTACAACGTCCTCTTTTGAATACCAAAATCTGAAACAGTAGTTAAGATATCTTAGCCATCAACTATTTTCACAATAGATAACAAGATGAACAAAAGAAATCAGTAGAATGTACTTACAATTGAATCAGGGTACATACTATCCTATCAAATGTATCATAATCCTCCAAGTCACAACTTTTCCAGCTTTTCAATACATGCTATCCCATGGAAAATTACTCAGAATTTGTTATGCTCCATCACATAACAAGTAAAATCTTCTCATAATTGGCAGCTTAAAAAGCAGTATGATTGCTTGATCCTGCATACATAAAAGATGACAGTAGTATTAGTGAAGTTCCACCAACTATAAAGTACTAAGTAGTCGTTGACTCATGATGTGCCAATAAAAGGCAGTAAGTCCAAAAAAAATTATAATTCTCTCTTTCAAGCATCCATGTAGACAGGCAGACATGACCATGTAAGTAAGGGGTACCAGGACAACTTTAAATAAAAAGAAATTTCTTTGTTTCTATTTTTTCAGGTTAAGTCCATCTAATCACCTGGCACTGATGGTTGCTCATGCACCGGAAGAACAACTGCCTCTGTACGCACTCCTCTAATTTTTGCGTTAAAATAGACTATTAAGTCCTCCATGTGATGGGCAAGAGATATGCAAAACCTGTAATTATTCATAATTCACATATAATTGTTCTTAATCTTACCAAAATTGGCAAAGAGTAATAATTGATAAATAAAAACATATGAATGGATAAATCTCTATTCAATCTCAAAAGATAAATTATACATTCTCTTGCCATGTGTTTTATAGCAATTAAGCCAAGGCTATCGGTTTCTTGTTCCGGCCCCATCTAGACTTAAATTCAAAATCTTATCATTTTTTGTTGATATCAATAAATCACTAATTTATATTATCTTCATTAGTTATGAATCTACCCGAAATCTAAGAGTCAATCGACCAAAATTTAAATTTAAATCTAAATCTAAATCCATTCAATATCAGAAAACACCTTTTTATTAGGCTAACTCATTTGTGTTCTAGTCATCATTGGAGCAAAATCACTTAATAACGTTATTTATGCATGTTGAGTTGTCCACACATAAATTACATCATAGACTACTTTCATGAAGACCAAAATGTCCCATTAGATTTAGTTGTAAATTTACCTTAAGTGTATGAAAAATGTTGGCATTAAATTCATATAGCCTCAAATAGATCCAACATTTATTGTAGCTTATCTGGCTATAGATATACATATGTAGTAAGTACATCAATTTCAAGCACCTAGACTTTAATCCAAAATATATTTCATTAAATGGCTCTCGGTTTCTTGTTGTGGTCCCACCTAGACATTAATCCAAAATATATTTCATTAAATGGCTCTCGGTTTCTTGTTGTGGTCCCACCTAGACTTAAATCCAAATCCTATCATGCTTGGTTGATATCAATAAATCACTAATTTATTATCTTCATTAGTTTTAGAATCTACCCAAATCTAAGAGTCAGTCAACCAAAATTTAAATCCAAATCAAAATCTATTCATTATCAGAGAACGCCTTTTTATTAGGCTAACTCAACTGCGATCTTATCATCATTGGAGTTAAATCACTTACTAACGTTATTGTATGTTGAGCCGTCCACACATAAAATTACACCATATACAACTCTCATTACAGACCAAAAAAGTCCCATCAGATTTAGTTGTAAATTTACTGTAAGTGTAACAAAAATTTAGGCATTAAATTAATATGGCCAACATTTATAGTAGCTTATCTGGCTATAGCTATAGATATACATATGTAGTATCAAAATCAATTTATGGCACATCTAATAAGTTAAGGATCTAGAAGTGGATTACGTCAAATTACATGAATATGGTTAAACCAACAAAATTAGATAACAACTATCGTATATTCCCAAATAGAGCAACATGTGGGAATGCTAGCTTTCAAATAGAGCCAGCACTAGCTTATCTGGCTACAGATATACATATGTAGTAAGTAAATCAATTTCAAGCACAACTAATAAATTAAGGATCTAGAGGTGGATTATGTTACAAATTACATGTATATGGTTAAACCAACAAAATTAGATAACTATCGCATATTCCCAAATAGAACAACATGTGGGAATGCTAGCTTTCAAATAGAGCCAGCATTAACTTATCTGGCTATAGATATACAAATGTAATTTGAACATTTGAACATCATTAACTTATATGCATATTCCCAAAACTTCATTCTTTTAATCACGTGCAACATTTGAACATCGAAACAGGCATGATGTCATTTGGACATAGTAGTCAGAGGAGTATAGCGCAGCGATGCACAAAGGCTTCTGGGGCTATAGCACATAGCAGAGCGCCATAGCGCTGGCTTTTTGAAAATGAAGCACATTTTGTATATTTTTTCGGAATAATAATCATAAATTTAACCTAAGGTACATAAAAACTATAAAACCAAAACATATTAGTTCATTAATTCCAAAATAGGTCCTAAATACCCAAAAACAAGCAAATACAGGGCTGGAGCTAGAACATGGTAAAAAAAAAGGTTTTTGATTTCTGCCTTTTGAAGTCTAATGGCGATTAATTTGTCGCCTTGCTTCGTGCGCGATAACGCGCTAATTGGATAGCGGCTGTGCAGGGCGCCAACGAGGCGATAAACCTGGGCTATAGCGAGTAGCGCGCTTTAGCGCACGCTATTTGCGCTATTGACTACTATGCATTTGGATGATCTTCTTAACCTTCTATTAAACGGATGAAATATGAATTAGTAAATAATTTTTGCGTTGTGCCTTCCTAAGCACAGAAGATTAGTTAAGTAGTAACAACTCTATGTTAATGTCAATAAGTCAATTCTTAAAAGAAGAGTTCTGAATAATTGCACATTCATCATTTTGAAAAATACGAAATAATTTTTCCCCAGGGGAAATCCTTCCACAGGTGTCTGTCCAGTTATATGAGGTTCACACGTAACCTATGCATAATTGTCCACATGCAACGCAAAAACCTTAATAGTAAATTCTTCTATATTTTATACATGCTAATCTGTCCACGTGCGTAATGCACAAATATACATGGAGAAAAATTTAAGCAAAGCCAAGGACCACATATAATAGATCCTCTTATCAATATATAGTAGACTTGTTCAAATCCCCCACATTATATCTCAATTTAATTTATTTATCATATGAAATAAGTGCATCTAAATGTTAACTAACACAAGAAAAACCCATTAATGTACATTTAGAAGAGATTCATTTATGTCTTTAAACTTAATAGAATAACTTAACCTCATAGTATGGTACCTAGCCCCTCAAGAAAAACTTGACAATTTGGTGAAGCCCTTGGAAGGTCTAACAATTCTTTGAAAAGCTCTAAATCCACTGGAGTAGACTTCCAAAATTTGACTTTTAATTCCTCCAAGACTCGAGCATTGGCCAATACATACTTCACAAAGTCAAACTTGTACATGTTTGCATCAAATAGTAAAAGTTGAACTACCTTAATGCATGATGACAGACATCGAGGAACTATTGATGGATGACAAAGGAAATTGGTTTTCCGCTTGAAAGAACACTGAAAATTGTCCAAACATGAGAATTAGTAAAAATCTCATAAGATTCAAAAGAGAGTCTAGCCAAAACAAATCATTAGGCAAGTACTCTACCTCACGTATTACAAGTTCTTCTAGATTTGGGAAAAAGACAAGGAGATAAGCCATCACTTCCATATGACGGTAATAATCAATAGTAAGCTCCAAATGTTTCAGGTTAGAGAAATCGGGCAGAACAGGATAGGTAAAGTAAAGCACCTTCAGAGAAAGAGAAATAGTGACCGGTCACATAATCAAGGTTAATGTTGCCGAGTGGAATATTATAACAAAAGTGACAAAAAATAACCTTCTGCAATAAAATAAACATTGTAAATCATATACGAAAGAGTTGTAATACTTACATCCACATAAGCGAAATCCAACGATAAGGATTTCACGGTGGTAAGTGATCTGAGAAGTTCAACTGCACGATTACGGGACATTAAATTTTCAGGGACTTCTAACATTTCCATTGTTGCTTTAACTATGGACTTCACATTCACCAAATTTAATTCTTCTGTGCCCATGTAATTGATATTATTCAGCTCCATGTATTCCAGATTCGGAGCATTGATAACAAACTTACATACTGTATCAGTTTCATCTTCCTCATATGGTGATAACTCTATTTTCAATTTCTTCAAATGTGGACACAACAGATTACATGTAACACCATTTCCTATAATTCTGTATATGGTTAAATCCTCGAGTAAAGGGCAACTAGTAAAAAGATTTTCCATCAAATCAGATGGGGGGTAGTAAATACTCATATCGAGGACCTTAAGATTTGGTAGATTGCAAATAATAGGCAAACCCTCAATTGAATCACAGACAAGTGTCAAACTAGTTAGGGTCTCACACGAGAAAATACAACGGGGACAGATTGATCCTTCGAGCGTCAATTCACGTACATTTTTCTCAAGTACTTTACGCATCCATGAAGTCATCCTACCCTCACCAATATGAAAACATACATCCATAGAGAAGCCACCCAGTTTTGAGACACAACCGATAACATGATCCACAAAGTTTAAACAATTTCTACAATTCGTAACTTTCTTCCCGAAATCAAGATTGGTGATTAACATCCATATGTCTTTCCACCTTTTTGACAAAATGCTGGTTCTAACTGCATCTTCTACAGGAACAAACGAAAGAATGCGACCAAGCACTTCATCAGGCAGCTGGCTTATTCGATCTTCTTCCACATCAGGCATCCTCTTCCTTCCTCTAGATCTGATTCTCATTATAGAATAACCTACTTTATTCGATAAATTGACACAAAATTGAAATAAATTACATGGAAAAAATAACAGAATAAAAAACCAACAAAAATTAATAAATAAATAACTAGGGTTTGCAAGAAAATGTTGTTAATTTTTTCGCCTAAACTAAATGTAAATCAATTAATTGAGAAAACTAAAGATTGAGTACAACTCACAGAAATCGAGCAGGAGAACTTGAACTTGAGCTTGAGATTGCGATAAGTTTTTCAAGAATTTCAACTCGCAGAAATCGAGCAGGAGAAGTTGAGCTTGTGATTAGGTTTTCAAGAATTTCTCTAGGGATTTAGGGGTGAGTGAGAAATGAGAGGATGCTTCAAATGAAGAGTGAAGGGGCTTTCAGTTTCTGCGCTGGCAACAAAAATGAGTTACCACGTGTATGTAGAGGTTGAATCAGGTCTTTTCAACAAATTATTTAATTTTATAATTAAGGTTTTTCTAACACTAAATATTTATGATGTCACTTTAATTTATATAATTGATGGACGAGTTATTTTCAATGTTTTGTGTTTAATTAATATTTTTTTTTTTCAAAATTGCGAGGTACTAACGTATTTTTTACTTCATTTAAATCACTGTTAGAATTATATTGTTCGTTATCAGTTGAGTTTGTGAGTTTGTATGCTTATATATTGTTAAGTAATTAGTTTAAGTTAGTTTGCTAATTATGAGTTAACAAATAATTATTAATCTGTTCAACCTATTGTATTTTGGAGATATTAAAACTAATTTGATTATATTGTGGCACATTAACTTTCAGTCATGTACATTTTCTCATGTAAATCATTAGAACGATTCTGTATTTATTATCGTTAAAAATAGAATATAAGTTCCATACTTTTTTTTATATTGTTAAAAGATTAAGAATTAAAATAAGAGAAAATAACAGCTCCAAAACTCTTAGGAGAATTCAAATCGCAAAAAACAACAGGGGGTGAGGGAAAGAAGGACAAGTCCTATCCAATTATACATTTTTTTCCCATTTAGCAAGATTATGTGTCGTTTAGCAAAAAACAACAGGGGATCTTCTCTAAGTTCCACTTAGGCCATTTCAACAAAAGCGATCGATCTAGCAAAAATGACGTTGGAGATACAAGTCCAATCAAAGGGAAGAGAGTGACTTGTAATCATGTGAATGGCATTCAGTGAGTTGCTTTCGAAGAGAACAAAAGGCCACTTTGCTTACGAGGGTTCGCATGGCTTCTTTAATTGCAACAGTTCGGCACTAGTGGCATCATCATGAGACTCAAATTTGTGTCGTTGTCTTAAAGGAGTTTTTTTAGGTTTAGGAGCGATGATTTAATATTTTTCCTTTTGGCTTTCGATACATTTGTAGTAGTAGAATAACTGACTCATGGAAGTTCAAAACATGTGTGATTGTAGAATCACTGTTTCAATGAAGTCATTTTTATCCTACAGGCTCGTCCCGTTAGAGGTGCTTGAACTCTTTGTTTATTTAACTCTTCGGCGCTTTAATTACATGATATATTGAATAATAGTAATAAAATATAATTAAAGTTTTATTAATTATCTTTACTTGGTAATATAATAGAATATATTAAATATCAATTCATATCTTGAAGTACTAAGAAAGTTTTCATAACTTATAACCATTTGTTGCTCAAGTCCAGGAATATAGAACTTAATTAGATGTACGTACGTAATAGAATAAAAATTATGAAATTCAGTGCTAAGGTATAACGTCCCATATGTCAAAATTTCAAAAATGGTCCCGTAACTTTGGCAGTTTTTTTAAAATTAGTTATATAACTATACTGAATACATATTTAATCCTTTAACTATTACCCAATTTTAATTTTAGTCGTATGTATAACAAATTTCATTCTCTAACTTTCATCTAATTCCAATTTTAGTCATATGCATAACAAATATCATCCTCTTACTTTCAATAGATTTCAATTTTCACCCTGCAATTACAAATTTGGTCCTATTATCGCGGAAAAAGTTTGTAATTGAAGAATAAAAATTGAAACCTATAAGTTGGAGGAATAAAATTGTAACTACATGAAGAAAATTGATACTTAGAAGATGAAATTTGTTATGCATATAATTAAAACTGAAATTTGGTGAAAGTTAGAGGACTAAATGTTTGTTTGATATAGTTACAGGACCATTTTTCGAAGAATCCCATAGTTACAGGACTACTTTTGAAATTTTATCCATCTCATATTAAAAGAGTATTCCTTAATCGTATAATTAGGCAAAGTACAATTTTGGCTAAATTATGTTTATGATCCTCCGAGCATAAAGTGTTTTACACTTATATCCCTATTGTCAAAGAATTTACACTTAAGTCTTTTTTACATAAAAGGATTACATCGATAAATTTTCAGGCATTTTTCGACGATACAACATGTGCAAATCACGTAGTATTTTGAAAGGGTGTTTTGGGGGTTTTCTTCATGAATATCATTTATCATTTTCATTCCTTTTTTCAAAAGATCTTGTCTAGATATTATAAGACCTAAAATCCAAAAATACCGATATACTAAAAGTAAAGTGATTCGCACGTGATTGTATTTTCACTTGAAAAAGTGCCGAAAAATTTATCTATGTAACACTTTTTATTTAAGAAGAATTAATATAAATATTTTGACATTAGTGTAAAATACTTTATACTTGAGAACCATTAATATAATGTAGCTTACAATTTAGTTACATCGAATTGGATTTTGGACCTTGAGCTCGAATAGTGGTTCGAATCATGGAGAGTATAACCCAAATGGAGTCAAACCTTTAATTAAAATTATGTTGACCATAACAAATAAATTGAGGGATTGAAGAGAATAATTGGGATAACTTATTCCACCTTGAGTAAGCAAACCTAGCCATAGGTATAGAGACGTGTACACCCATATATTCCCTTAGAATGGAAATTCTTACTATCTTCCATTCACGAATTTTGTAGGAAATATCAGTGGATGTGGGACTGAAATATTGGTGGACCAAAGGGTTACTAATGCCCCAATTATTTTGGGTGTCTTATAGTTTGAAATTTTGAATTAGGCAAACTTTAATACAAACTTAACAATCACCTGGTAAATATCAGTAACTCTACAGTCGACGCCCCAACTAAAATACCTTTTATGCGATGTTCCTCCTTTATACGATATTCTTAAAAAATATTTATTTGAAATCGTAAGTTGCAAAATCAACTTAGGGATGTCAGATTGTCAGTGCAGGGTTGCAATTGAATATTATGCAGAGAATCGATTTGAAAATCCATGAGCTTCTTATTCACGTGTAATGCCAATACATATCATAACAATATAACAGGCCCGACCCTAAGATGGGCCAAATAACAATCACTCGCCCATCAATACGGACTAAACAATAATCAATTGCCCATCAACACAGGCTAAACAACAACCGCTCCATCTAAAAAGGATAAAGGACAATTAGGGGAAGAGTCAATAGAAAACACGTCGATTAGTCGATGGGTAAGGTGCGACCCTACCTAACCAAATTTGCATTGACATGTCGCAATTGGGTCACTTCCCAAGGGGCTCCAACCCCTGGTTTGTGAGTCCGATCAATGGCTTAGTTGTGAGCAACTCTGTAGACCTCCGCCACCCAGATTTACCAGAGAATATCATCAAGCGAGAGCATATGGGTATCCCCAAACATACACAAATACACGGATATGCATTCATTCAACAGATACCTAATGTGAGATTAAGTACTACACCTTGAAACTGCCAATCAGAACAAGGTGAGATAAAGTATTACACCTAAACATTCCAACAATTATCACAAACTACGAGCATTGCAGGCAATTATATGTTATCAGTACTAATATAACAGGAATCATGTAATGGCCTGACCCCGGGGGTCCATCGGATAATACGCGATTGAACGATTAAATTGTGAAAAAAGTTCAAATATCAACTTGTTTTTTTTACAAAATTATAAAAATCAAAACGACAAAGTAAACGTTTTAAGCGGAAGCCGTTTAAAATAATGTAAGAACAAATTAAATTACTATGTTTTTTAGAAAGAACAAATTAAATTACTATGCCCAAATTACTAGGGTGGGACCGCAACCGGGACGACCTAACCGCAACCCGAATTATCGTTTTCCAAACACATGTAGCTGAAAAAAAAGGGGAAACGCAAATACGTAAGTTGATCGTCTAACTTAGTGAGGATGTGGTGCTCGGGTGCATTGTGATGCATGCATGCAACATAATATACGTGAGCATACATTTATAGTTTGGTAAGTAAAACACATTCAAAAATAAATTAAACACGTCAAACAAGTAACCAGCATTTGTTGATGTCGTCCTCGTCTTACCCTCCAGTCCATATTCTAATGCCCCTCACCGAACACTCCAAGTAAGGAGCTACCTTACATAACAATGCGCATTGACGTCAAATGTCAGTAGTTTGACATTCACTCTCCGAGCGTAACCTCCACACTTGATTTGTAAAGCAGGTCTACGGTGGTTCCAGGTAACCCTCCAGCCCTAACCTTCTAAGTTACCCATGATTCCACACACCAATAACAACAAACAGTACAGTAACAAACCAATAACAGGAAATCGGTAAACACTTCAATAACAATATTCAAAATAGTTCAATATACAATATCAGGGACTCATAAGCACATACATAATATTTCAACCTGTATAGTTTGTCCGACCAGTCGAGTTCTTCATTGTATCATAAATCACATGCTTGTTCTTTTAGGGACTAAGTTACAGTTCTGACTCGACCTACTAGCACATTCGAACTGACCCACAAATAACACACAACACTCACATGTGCAGCTTACGGTTTTTGAAAGTTTCTTGGTAGAACGGCGATTCTGGATCCCAAACTCGAAAAGATGAGTACTTCTCATTTCTTCATTCTTTATCCTTCAACTTTGGAAACGGTGTTGCTGCAACGATGGCGATGGTGGAGGCAGCGGCGGCTTGACAGTGGTGGCTCCTCCTTCCTCTTCAAGATTCACTCACATCTCTCACTAGAATTGTTTTCTCTTTATTTTTCACTAATCTCCTCTAAGTGTTTTTAAGTGGTAAAGATGGGTGAATATGAAAGAGTTGATATATATATACAACCTTAAAAACCATATTATAGATACAACATGGGGAAGAGAAAGATGTCATTACTTTCTTCGGGCTTTCTACCGGTAGTTCAAGATTGATAGAACTATTGGTAGTTCATCACTCACAAGCTGCCATGTGGCAATCAAGAGACTTGTAACCGGATGAATATTTCTATTAGGCCAACTGAAAATTCCCAATTTTACCCTTACAGAGAAAGTTAAAAAAATAAATTTAAACCCACCCAACCCCAAACCCACGCACCCACCCACCCGCCCCCCTAACCCCACCACACCCCTCTCCACTCATATCCCAGGCCGCCGGCCTGGGATCGTCTTCCACAATAGCTTAACAATAGCAGAAGCTGTAGACTACAAAGTTTATGTCTTGTCCATTTTAGTTCCATCTTTTTCTTTGTGATAAAAAGTTTATGCAAGAAGAGCTACTGTAATTTCTGAATTTGCTATGTATGGACGGCAAATTGAAGCTGTGTATCTATGATTTTTTTTTGAATGAGTAGGAGAAAAATAGATAGAACTAAAATACACCTTGTAGCATTCCATCTCTTGCCTGAGACGGAAGATCCCAGGCCGTGGTGGCCTGGGTCCGTCCGTCCCAGGCCCCGCCGCGGCATGAGACGGAAGATCCCAGGCCACCGTCGGCGGCGGCCTGGGATTGGGGTGGGGGTTACGGGGAAGGGGTGGGTTAGGGTTAAGGTTTAATTTTTTTTAATTATAATTATTTATTAATAATATATAACTTTATTATTTTAATAAATATTAAATAAATTAATACATAATATAAATTTTGTATTTAAAAAATATATTTTTTTTTTTTTATTTTGAGATTTTTTTTTTTTTTTTATATATTTCATTTATACTTAATGAGGAATGGAAAATCAAATAATCTTAATAATGTGTTGTTTAGTTTTTTTTGTTTTTGTTTTTTTTAATAAGTCAAGGGCATTATGGTAATGTAACTAAATCAACCCAAAAATATGACCTGCTAATATGACTTGTGATTCAGGTTAAAAAAAATTAAAATAATATAAATGAGTGGTAATGGAGGTTGAACTACCGATAGTTCTGATCAACATGAACTACCGGTAGACATGCCCTACTTTCTTCTTCCACCAATGTTTGAATTTCTTGTGTGGAAAAGTTTCTCAAGAGGAGATATTGCAATGCTTTGTTTTTTTCTTTAGAGTTTCAACGAAGGGGTAATTATTACATTGCTCCAGGATTTGTAAAGATTGGGGTAAATTTGCACTATGCCCTCTGAAGTTTTGGGAAAGTACATTTTCTGCCCAACAAATAAAAGAATTTGCACACTTTAACCCAAACTAATTATAAAATAACTCCAAGACTTTTAAAATTTATTTCTCCATTTTCTAAGTTATTTCTAGGTCCATAATGATACATGAAATACTTAATTTAATAAATTTAGCATAAGAAAATATTTTAATTTAATTAAAACATAGTAGCACATAAAATGTTTTAAATAAATTCAATAAAATACAATTAAAGGATCCAAAATTTGCGGGGCGTTACAAATAAGTGAAATCACGTATTCCAAGCATCGCAGACAATTATATGCTAATAGTTCTAATAAGAACATCTATCAAGTACTGTGAAAATCGCATACAATTATATACATGGATGGATATACAATCAGAATCATTCAATTGCAAAAATGCATATGTATGATATGATTTTCTCGATTAATGAAATTTAATGTTTTCTTTCTAAAACTCTTTTGATTTTCAAAACATTTTAATATTATTGAGACGCTCACTAGTCTCGAGTTAGATATGCTACTAATGAGTAGACGGTTGACTTCTCGACGCGTTTAATGGTTTCAACATCTTGTGTGGCTCGATAGAGGAATTGTCTCAATCCAGATCATTCCAAACCTTGACTCTTTAGTTGGATGATTACATACCGATTAGACTCGAATTGCCTACATCACGCGTTTCAATAATATGAATGTTGATTCCACAACCGATTACCTTTTTAAATTGTCATCTACCAGAGATGGATCCAGAATCAGACAATCGTGGAAGGGGGAGGGGGAGAGTTTAACTCTCACTAGAACTAACTTATATTTGATAATAAAAATATTATTTGCATAAGAATAAAATATCAACAAGAACTATATTGCAACAAGAATAAAAATTATTTGAATTCAAAATGCTAAAATAATTTTATATAAAAGTTTATTGAAGTTGCACACTACTTTCTTTCATATCATAAAACTCATCTAAGATAGAATCAATATCAAATTTCTAAACTATTCTTCTTAATATAAATAATCAAACAATCCACAATCTATTAATCTTCCATCTTGTTTCCAGGCCTGTTTTTACCAATTTCATTATTCAAGAATTTGATTTCTATCATCTGCGGCGGCGGAGGATTTCTTTGTTTTTTTCTTTTATGCCAAATCTAAAGTGGAGGTTTTAATGGATCAAATTGGGTGTCATGGGTTTAACTGGGCCGCTTAAGGAATGAATGCTTTTTGTGTTTAGAATTGGGTCAGTGAATGTGGCTGTCTCAACTCTCAATAGGTAACGTCTCTTTCTTTTTTTTTCTTTTTTTCTTCTTTTTAGAGTTGAGGAATTGCAGAACTACTAAGGGCATGTATGTTTGGCATTTTCGAAAATTATTTCGTGTTTGAGAAATATCAAAAAAACATGTTTTCTATTTTCTGAAATAAATTTTTCATTTCTCAATTTTATCAAATTTCTCTCTCAAAGGCCAAACAAACAACAATTTTCTTATTTCTAAACAAAACATATACAAACTCTACTATGATTTGACATAAAGTAATATATATCTTACACAATTTATCTCACATAACAAACATGATTTGACATAAAGTCTTACACATCTTACACATAATCTAACTCTTTCAAAAAAATCTACACCTCCTTTATTTCTCAAACCACTTTCTCAAAACACAAACAAACAATATTACGCAAATCGAGATTATTTCGCAAGCCTCCACTACTCTCCCAAACTACTTCCCTAAACACCAAACAAACATGCCCTCTTTTTTTTTCCAATTTTATGCGGGGGCCGTCCTTGTCATCTACCGTTCTATATATTTCATATTAATAATTTTTACTTATATAATTATTACCCACTAAAGTAAAATAGTTATTCTTATTTAAAGAAAACAATGCATGTTTAATCTTAATTAGCTAATTAACCTTACTACATTGACCAAAATATTAAGTTACGCAATTATCTAAACATTTTGCTCAATTATGAATTTGTCTACTTATCACAAAGGAAAGTTAACCAATGTTGTGAACTTAACCCACTTTACACAAACTTTATAATTAAAAAATATTCTATTAAATCTTCTTAAACTAAGTTCCACACTTTAACTAAGAATCTTCTCAAAATAATTTTTTGTACCCACCTTACTTTAATCAGTCCATTTTATGCTAATTTACATTGTTTGTACTTCCAATTATATTAACCGATTAACAGTTCAAGGTTTACACATTATTAATTAGGTTAACTATTACTTATCTAGCTAGTCCAATCATATTCAGATCCAGTTATACTTCATTCCGCTATGCATAATTTCCATACAACAAATTAGTTATAGATTTATTTTAGGTCAAATAGTCACATTAATCAAACTAACTAGTTAATTTTTGTTTCAATTGCTAGATCAAACTCGCTCTAAGTAGTGTTAAATTTCTTATTTTTTGCTGAGGTTGCGGGTGTCCCCACGCGCACCGCATATGCCTCCACCACTGAATGTGTGGGTTAAAAATGTTCGGTCTGAGTTTGCCCATACTAGGTCAAATCCCATTTGAGGATGAATTTCACAATTCTTGACCAAAATTTCTATCTTGACTTTCATGAAGCTTATAAAGTTATTAATTTAACAAATATCACCACCTACATATCACTGTAGGATTACATGACTCTCTCTCAAGTACATGGCACTGTCTTGTCTTTGGTCTAATTAGTTATTTTGAAGGATTACACACAGATTGAGAATTGTAATAAATATTTACTATTTTAAGCAAAAATCCCAAAATGTACTTTTAATCAAATAATCACATTATTAATTACTATTAATTACAAGCATTAACAATAAGAGAAAAATTGATAAAAAAAATTAATATTACATTGAAATACTAAAATGACAATTATGTAGGGCAGGGAATAGTGCCGTCGAGTCAATGTGCCAACTTTGTTTCTTCTTCTTCTTTTTCTTTTCTTTTTTTTTTTTTTTTTTTTTTTTTTGAGAGGAGAGATCTTCGTATTACTGACACGTTCATGGGGTATATCTATAATTTCACAAAACTTCAGAGGTATAGATTTAATTATTTTATAATATTCATAACCAACTCCACTCAATTACCGCCAATAATTAACAAAATACATCTTAAATATTAAACTAGTTGACTTCAATTCTTTTTTTCCTTTTTTTTTTCTTTTTTTTTTTTTTTTTTTTTAACAAATGAACCTACACCTACTGAATTGCACAAGGTAAACCCCGCTCTTATGCAATAGCTCGTAAATCACATGAGAGATATAAACCACACTAGACAAACCAGGTGTGACAAGCTCAACCTAGAAAGTGTTGGCAAGAGGATTCGAACTCGTTAAAGCTTGTTTTGTTCGAGAAGTAAAATCCAATTCGCAGACAATTATTAAGCTCTATAAATGTAATGAAAAAAAGAAAAAAAAACTACTAGAACTATAATATGCAGATATGACTTTTCCACTAATCTGATAAAGCAATATGCAAATTTATGTTCCCAAATACTTACAATAACTTGGATAGTTACACTCTACTCAGGTTAATATAGCTTTTTAGTCATCTCAGCCTTTCAACTAATTCTTGTAGTAAGCAATGTAAAAATCAGCCAAATGAACTTTTCAGCCTTTTCATGCCACGTCAGCCTTGGGGTGCTTTATATAACTTCAGGCCGCCTTCCCTAATTCCTCAGATGTCTCATCCGCCACCGGAAAAGGCAAAGAAAATTAACCCAACAATGTAATTCAGAAACAACAGAAGCAATCTAATTATAGAAAATATAAGAAAAAACTCAAACCTTTCTTTACACTCGTCGCTTTCTCATTGTGAATTGATTCAAATTGCAATACATCAGTCAGATTTACATGCCTCAGTCGAAGATCTTGAAGTGTATAGGCATGATGACAACTAACTATACAAGACAAGAACCATGTGTTAAATTATAGCTTTATTATCATGGTCCTCAAACATCAGCATTCAACTCCGACTCACAGTCAAACTAACCCATGTAAATAGTCACACTTCTTCCAGTATTAGCCAATCACAAAGCAAGTTTACTGCACTTGCCTTGGTTACAAAATTGGGATTCGTCGAGCCGAGTTGAGGCTCGAATTTTCAAGTAACAATAGTGGACCTGTACAGATGTAAATAAGTTTCACTACTGGCAAAAAAGTGTTTGGCATATCTATCCCAAAATGGGGTGATACTTGCATAGACCATGAACAAAATTAGTGCATCCACCAAACTTGTTTGCAAGATTTTGTGTATGGTCTATTAAGGATCAGGTCTACGCAAGAATTTTCCCCCAAAATGTTATATCAAGGAATAGAGAATGTCAATCACCAGTGCGTTCAAAGGTTTCAGTACTCAAACCTAGATATAAGACACCTGTGACAATAAATCATTGAATAAATCTTTAGTATTTAAATTTGTGAGAACATCCTTGACCATTCATAATTGTCAGCAAGTATGCAAGATTTCTAATACAAGTTCTGATCATGCATTAAATGGATCATCAAGTGTTAGATGAATAGAACATAGGCCACAAAGGATTCAACTTATATATGAAAGTAAGTGAATAATATCAAAAGCAGCGCTGGCAGATATATATAATCGAGCAATAGTAGGATTAATTCTTAAAATTTCATAATTTTTTAAACAAGGAAAGAAACTATGCATTGTGGTTAGATGCTTTAGACTCCAACTGGGAGACACTAATAAATGAACTCCAACTCCAACCCTATATCAAACTAACAATAAAAATCTTAAAAGAATACTTTTCACAAAATTTATAGTGGAACTAAAAATTATCAAACTAATTCTTATTGTAATAAAATACTAATTCTTATTGTAATAAAATGCTAATTCTTCACCAATCCCATTATATGCTAAACCTTTCAACTGTTGCATAACGATTATAGGGCTTACTGTAATAAACAAATGAATAAGTGCAAGCTTCTTCACCTTGCTCGCTTCAAGATCTTGCATTCTGCGGGAAAGTTGAGAAATATTAAGAATTAAAATGATTATGGATACTAGTTCTACCAATATGGTTGTTCTCACTGACATTTTTTTATCCTCGGACAAGCTATATTTTCTTTTGAAAAAAAAAATAATTGTATTAGTACAACACACAAGAGCTTACTACATAAGTGACATTTATTAACTAATAGAGATGTTAAGGAAAAAATACTTCCAGAATGTGGGCACACCATTGCTTTACGACGTCCTCTTTAAATAAGAGCAGAAAATAACAAATCCGAAACAATAGTTAAAATATCTCATACAAAGTTGACTACTTGGAAAAATAACTCACAAGATCAAAACAATTTTATCAGTAAAAAGTACTCACAATTGAATCATGGCAGATGTTATCGCATGGAATATTATTCAGAATTAGTTATTTTTTATCACAGAAACAGATACCAATAATATACTCTCGTAATTGGCAGCTGAAAGAGCTGCATGATATATTGATCCTGCATATATCAAAGATGCATGTTTAGATGAATATGATTTCCATAAAGAAATTCCGTGTCTTGTTGATGTATCACCCTCATTACACTTGAGTAAAATGGCAGAAGAGTAAGAAGAAATTGTATTACACTGACATAAAGTTGTAAGCAACAAAGTACCAATTTCAATAGGAGTGTAGATGAGTATTGTGATATTTATTTGAGCATTCAATGTTCTAAGTTATTGAGTTCTATTTTTCAAACTTTAATTAATATAATACCGAAATCAAGCATAAAAATATGGTTGTCATTTTCTTCACAACTTTGAAATGTTAGATATTAAGTGTATTTTATAAGAATCCGTTGATTCCCTTAAGATGAATATCAAACTTATCTTACCACAAAAAGCATATAAAACTTATGGGTTAGTATCTCCTCCTCCTACATGAAGAAATTGGTTATCTTTCCAAATAACAAGAGAGTAAGATGTAACGTGTATGCGTTTAATACTCTATGTACATCCATCAAAAATTTTCCATTCTAAGAGACCAACCGATTCACCTTAAGAGTAAAGAGAAATATCAAAATCATCAACCTAAGGACTCTTTGTTGGCAGTGCTACGCTTATTTAAATCTATGCATAAGGCCCAATGAGGTGGGCAGATAGGCAAAGAGTTAGTTGCTTCAATGAGTCAGGTAGGCTGGACCGATGGATCCTATCATTCTGAGAAAGAAAGCCTCTACAGCAATACCAGTGGACTTCCTCTGCATGGTTGACCTGAGTCAACATTGTTGCACTATATTCATAGCTAAACAATTTTGATTGAGTAATAAAGCCGATATAGATGAACTTAACAATGACTCTAATACCAGAACAAGAATGTTATCCACTACTAATTTCAGATCACGTTTCAACATTGTATGAGGAAGATTATGTCAAACAAGAAGATCTATTTCAAATATATGAATACCGCATTACCAGTGGACAATTACGGGAAGAATTGCAAATAACACTCTTGTTAAATAGTCAAGTAACGTGACATGTCGAAAATGTACATAAAAGTAATAACATAATTAATTCTTAAAAATAGATTTATTAAGAAAATTTCATGCTGTACCCAAGTCTAGTAGAACCCAGCCTCCCCCTACTGGCAACCTGCCCCAAGCTCTTAATCCCCCAACAAACACCTCTAGCGGGGTGGGGGATGCGCAACTGAAAGGTAAATTTGTCATTAGAAAAACTAAACCCTCAAATACCTGCAGTTCAAAGTGCGGGTACATCACAAATCAATGTGGGGGTAATTAGGTAGCTTTATTATTTTCACAAATTTTTTTTGCGTATTTTATATCCCAGGGGATATTTGCCTATTCGGCACATCAGACTATGTCTCGACAGCTATGGCCGGTAGAGAGGAAAAACATCAATCAGATACCCATGCTACTGGGAATTGACGTTAGTAGAATTCACATCAAAGCAAAAAGTTTCAGATAATCTGCTCAAACTGTAGGTTACATGACAAAAGGGGAAAAAAGAGACACCTCGTCTTTTGTATCATATATAAACCCTGAAAGAGCTGAAATTAATTGGCAGCTGAAAGAGCTGTATGATCTATTGATCCTGCATACATGAAAGATGACATGAAAAATTGAGTTCATAATCGAGGGATAATCACGAAGAACAGTAAGTTCTTTTCCGCAGAAGTAGGTACCCTGAGCTGTCTAATCGAAAAGCCCTCATCATACCATATATCAACCAAAAAGTCTACATTTCCTATAAATGGCATCTATCATTTTAATATTTCTTTCCCATAATGCCTGTACTTTGAATGGACTGAGATCACTTACAGGTAATGGAAATGTTTTAGTGAAAGGATTCATTAGTCGTGAGCAGGTCTTCGTAGGTCATGAACCAGCTGCAAGAGTACATAATCGAACATCAATATACAATTTATAATTATGAGAAGCTGAAAACCAATGACGTCAGAGAGGGATAATCAGTCGACTTATCAATATTTTACGAAAATACAACTCGAGATTGGTTAATAAAAATCAATTATAATGCTCTGAGTTTATCCAATTTATCGTAAAAAATAAAAGGAACAAATTAAGGATATGAAAACCTACATATACTCTTCAATATTGAGTCGAGCAGAAAATGAGAATACTCAAAATACTTTACAGTTGGATCCTTTGGCATTCTTTCTGACCTATGAAATAGATCTCCAATCCATTTCTTCTGCTCTCGTTCCATGCAATTGCGGCTACATAGCATATTTACAGAGCTAGTTAGGATAGATACTTCTTGAAGTTAGGTTTTTTCACTTAAGATACCATAAAATAGAAACAAAAGAAAACAACAAATCCATTTCATCATTAATTCTTATATACAATAATAGAAGAGTAAAACAAAGGCATACCATGATTCACAAATACAGAGGTTCTTGTTTTATTCTCTGCTGGCTTTTTCTGTTCGTCGAGAGTTGCAGAATTTACAAGGGGCCTCTTCTCATTGCGGTGGGAAGTTCTAGCATCAACTTCCACCAGCTGAAAGATGGCACCACTAACTATAAAGCATAAAGTAGGCGTAGTTACGATATGCCATTAAAGGGCAACAAGCCCAAAAATTATTTAATTATGTCATTCATCATATCCATGAACAGATATGACCAAGTAGATAAATCTACACTAAAATTCTTTCCTTTGATTCTAATTTCAGGTTGTCCATCTAATCACCTGGCTCTGAGAAGTGCTGATTGCTCATGTACTGGAAGAACAACTGCCTTTGTATGCACTCCTGAAATTTTTACGGCAAAATAGACATTTAATTTTGCGGTACCATTCAGTCCTCCATGCAATTGGCAAGAGAGATGCAATTGAAACCTGTAATTATTCATAAACCATAGAAAATTATTAATATCTTATCTTAACAAATTTGGCAAAGAATAATAATTGGTAAATAAGAACAGATGAAAGGACAGATCTTTATTCAATCTCAAAAGAAAACTTATAAATTCACTTGCCATGTTTCCATAGCCATATTTCATATTGATGCATGTATTTTATAGCAATTATGCCTCAACCCAGTCAAAAATCTAACTAAATCAGCTTCAGTTCCCTGTCTCACTTGGCTTCAGGAAAGTTATTTTTAGAGATGAACAGCTTGGAATAAGCTCATTTCAGTGGGTGGTTACTTTATTAAATGGCTTCAAGCCATGGCTCTCGGTTTCTTGTTCAGGTCCCACCTAGACTTAAATCCAAAATCCTATCATTCTTGGTTGATGTCAATGTTTCACTAATTTATTATTCTCATTAGTCAAGAATCTACCCAAAATCTAAGAGTCAGTCCACCAAAATTTAAATCTAAATCCTTTCATTTTCAGAGAACGATCGATTTGTTGTCATCATTGGAGCAAAATCACTTAGAAATGTTATTTATGCATGCTAAGTTGTCCACACATAAATTACACCATAGATTACTCTCATTACAGACCAAAAAGTCCCGTCAGATTTAGTTGTAAATTTACCATAAGTGTAAAAAAATACAAAATTTTGGCATTAAATTCATATAGCTTCAAATAGAGCCAGCATTTATGGTAGCTTATCTGGCTATGGAGATATATATGTAGTATGTAAATCAATTTCAAGCATAATTAATAAATTAAGAATCCAGAGGTGGATTACGTTACAAATTACATGTATATGGTCAAACCAACAAAATTAGATAACTTTCGCATATTCCCAAATAGAGCAACATGTGGGAATGCTAGCTTTCAAATAGAGCCAGTATTTATGCAGCTTATCTGGCTATAGATATACATATGTAGTAAGTAAATCAATTTCAAGCACAACTAATAAATTAAGAATCCAGAGGTGGATTACGTTAAATGGTCAAACCAACAAAATTAGATAACAACTTTCGCATATTCGCAAATAGAGCAACATGTGGGAATGCTAGCTTTCAAATAGAGCCAGTATTTATGCAGCTTATCTGGCTATAGATATACATATGTAGTAAGTAAATCAATTTCAAGCACAACTAATAAATTAAGGATCTAGAGGTGGATTACATCACAAGTTACATGTATATGGTTAAACCAACAAAATTAGATAACAACTATCACATATTCGCAAATAGAGCAACATGTGGAAATGCTAGCTTTCAAATAGAGCCAGTATTTATGCTAGCTTATCTGGCTATGGATATACACACGTAGTAAGTAAATCAATTTCAAGCTCAACTAATAAATTAAGGATCTAGAGGTGGATTACATTACAGATTACATGTATATGGTTAAACCAACAAAATTAGTAACAACTATCACATATTCCCAAATAGAGCATCACGTGGGAATGCTAGCTTTCAAATAGAGCCAGCATTAGCTTATCTGGCTATAGATATACAAATGTAGAAAGTAAATCAATATCAAGCACAGCTAATAAACTAAGGATCTAGTGGATTACGTTACGAATTACATGTATATGTATAAACCAACAAAATTAGATAACAACAATGGCATATTCCCAAAACTTCATTCTATTAATCACGTGCAACATTTGAACATCGAAACCGTCATGACTTCATTTGGATGATCTTCTTAATCTTCTATTAAGTGGATGAAATATGAATTAGTAAATAATTTTTGCATTGTGCCCTTGGAAGCACATAAGATTATTTAAGTATTAACAACTCTATGTCAGTAAGTCAATTCTTAAAAGAAGAGTTTTAATTCTTGATACACTGCAGAGATACAGTACAAAATTGCACATTTCTCAATTTGAAAAATACGAAATAATTTTTCCGCAGCTAATTAAATGCAACTACATCCACATTTCATTTTCTTCTACATTTTAATAGCATTTCCTAATAGTTTGATGCGTTACCAAAAACTACATAAAAAAAAATTAAATCATTAGCTTTTTCACTTGTTACTGTAACATTCATCTAGTTGAGAAGCTTTCCTCAAAAGAATGTCCACACTCAAACATTCATCATGTGAAATTCCATGAAAAAATGCAGTACCAATTTTTTTAACCGATGTTGCTGATCAAATAAAAGGTCATCCCATAATTACGACGAAAATGTTGGCCGTAATGGAATTTCGCAGACTAGATCAAATAATTTGCAATAAGATTTTGATTACAGCTAGAAAATTGTGGACCGCTTGTATTTTGTCAGGACTTAGAATAACCTCAGATTTAATGTAAGTATTGGGATTCAGTAGAGATAACGGCCACAAACATTTGAACATAAGAAAGTGTACGTTTCAAGATTAAAAGAAAAACAAATTTGACCTATCAAAACAAAATAAAATGTGAATTTTTGGTAATGGCATGTCCAAAGCACAAAAAATTTGTGTTCTCTTATGTATTTGCCCCATGTAGCAAATTAGTCTGAGGTGTATAGCGCAGCGACGCGCAAAGGCTTCCGGGGCTATAGCGCATAGCACGGACCTTATTTGAAAATGAAGCACAGAGAAAGGCGCAGGAAGTTTTTAACCAAACTGGCCGCCTTTTTTTTACCTTTGACTTTTGTTAAAAAAAAATTAGTTTAAAAGGTTAAAAGGTATTAAAGGGCTGTAGCTTCTAGAACACGTTTTTCATTTCTGCCTTTTGAAGGCAGAAAATAAAATCGCGCTAAACACCGCGATAGCGCCACGTGGCACAAGCTAAGTGGATAGCGACTGTGCAGGGCGCAGAGAAGCGATGCACCTTGGCTATAGCGAATAGCACGCGCTATTTGCACTTTTGACTACTCTGCCATGAATTATTTCTAAACACCTCGGTCAATCACAATAGATAAAAAAAGGGTTAATCAAAAATATCAGTTTATGTTTTAAATAAAATCTTTGTGATTCATTATTGCTCTCTCTCTCTTCCTTTCTCTTGATACATTTTGCAGTTTTCTGCCTAGGCGTCTCTGTCCAATTATATTACGTTCCCATGTAAATTACCAATAATGCATAACGCAATATCTTCTCTATTTTATACATGCTAATCTGTCCACATGCGTAATGGTCTAAGATACACCGAAAAAAAATTAAGCAAAACCAAGGTCCATATATAATGGATCTTCTTATCATTTGTGTAGTAGACTTGTCCACAGTCCCCACATGAACTCCATTTAATAAATTTATCATAGGAAAAAGTGCATCTAAATGTTAACTAACACAAGAAAAACCCATTCTTGTTCTACATTTAGAAGAGATTCATTTATGTCTTTAAACTTAATAGAATAACTTAAACTAATAGTACCTAGTACTCAAGAAAAACTCGACAATTTGGTGAAGCCCTAGGAAGGTCTAACAATTCTATGAAGAGCTCCAAATCTACTGCTGGAGTAGTCTTACCACATACGACTATTAATTCCTTCAAGACTTGAGCACTAGCCAATACATATTTCACAAAATCCATCTTGTACTCATTTGCATCAAATCCTACAAGTTGAACAACTTTAATGCATGTCGACAGACATCGAGGAACAATTGATGGGTGGCAAAGGAAGTAGGTTTTCCGCTCGAAAGAACGCTGAAAATTGTCCAAACATGAGAATTATTCAAAACCTCACAAGATTTAAAAGAGATTCTAACCAAAACAAATCTCATGTATGTAAAACAAAAGGGAAAAAAAAAGTACTCTACCTCATGTATTACAAGTTCTTCCAGATTTGGGAAAAAGATAAGGAGATACGCCATCACTTCCATATGACGGTAATAGTCAATAGTAAGCTCCAAATGTTTCAGATTAGAGAAAACAGGCAGAGCGGGAAAGGTGATGTCAAGCACCTTCAGAGAAAGAGAAAGTAGTGACCAATCACATGAACAAGGTTAATGTTGCAGAATATAATATTATAACAAAAGTGACAAAAAATAACCGTCTGCAATGAAATAAACATTGTAAATCATAGAAGGAAAGTCGTAATGCTTACAATCACATAAATGTAGTCCAACGACAAGGATTCCACGTTGGTAAGTGATTTGAGAAGTTCATCTCTGGGAATTCCGCGGGCTCCTGTCATTCCCATTGTTGCTTTAACTATAGACTTTACATTCTCCAAACTGTATTCTACTATGCCCATAGAATTGATATTATAGAGCTCCATGTATTTCAAATTTGGAGCATTGATAACAAACTGACATTTTGTTCCCTCCCAGACAAATGGTTGTGACTTTATTTTCAATTTCTTCAAATTTGGACACCAAATATTAAATGTAACAGCATTCCCTATACTTCCATCTATAGCTAAATCCTCAAGTAGAGGGCAGCTAGTAAAAAGATTTTCCATCAACTCAGAAGGGGGACAGTTGATACACATATTGAGGACCTTTAGGTTTGGGAGATTGCAAATCACAGGCACATCCTCAAATAAAATACACTCAAGTTTCAAATTAGTTAGGGTCTCACACGAGAAAATACAAGAAGGAGAGATTGGTCCTTCGAGTGTCAATTCACGTACATTTTTCTCGACTACTTTACTCACCCATGAAATCACCCTACCCTTATCAACAAAATCACATATTTCCATAGAGAAGCTACCCAAGTTTGAAACACAACTGATAACATGATCCACAAACTTGAAACAATTTATACGTAACTTAATTTTCTTCCCAAAATCCAGATTGGTAATTAACATCCATGTGTCTTTCCACCTTTTTGACAAAGTGCTGGTTCTAACTGCATCTTCTACAGGAAGAAACGAAAGAATGCGACCGAGCACTTCATCAGGCAGCTGGCTTATTAGATCTTCTTTCACATCAAGAGGTATCTCCCTCTTCTTTTCACTAGATCTGATTCTCATCATATTAAAACCTACATTTTCCGATAAATTGACAAAGAACTGCCATAAATTACAGGGAAAAAATAACAAAACAAGAAATCAACAAAAAAAATCTTAACACTTGATAAACAAATAAATAAATTACTAGGGTTTGCAAGAAAAAAGTTTTTAAGTTTTTCGCCTGAAACTAAATGTAATCGATTAATTGAGATAACAAAAGATTGAGTACAACTCACAGAAATCGAGCAGGCGAAGTTGAGCTTGCGAGTGCGATTAGGTTTTCAAGAATTTCTCTAGGGATTTAGGGGTGAGAGAGAAATGGGAGGATGCTTTTTTTCTTTTCTTTTTTTGAGAAATGAGAGGATGGATGCTTAAGCTTGAAGAGTGAAGGGCTTTCGGTTTCTCCGCTGGCAACAAAAAATGAGGTGTCAAATGGTACTGCTATTACTATATGATAGATAGTGCCACGTTTATGTAAAGGTTGACATGTTGAATCAGGTATTTTTAAAAAATTATATAATTTCATAATTAAGGTTTTTCTAAGTTTAGGTATGAACTGGATATTGTGTAGAAGTATTAGATAAAATGTCACATTTATATAACTAATGGAAAAGGTATGTTCAAAGTTTTTTATTTCATCAGTGGTTTTCTCTAAGTTTCAGTTTTTATTTTGAAAATTTTGAAACACGAGAATATATTTCATTTATAGAATTAGGTTGTTTGTTATCAGTAGAGTATGCATGCTTATATCGGTTTCAAGCTACAGGAGAACCAGGAGCAAAGGACAGACAACTAATGTGTTCCACTTATTGAACAGGGTTCTATAGTCGGTATGTGACCCCTGGATGCCGAAGGTGCCCTTGGGGTGATCTCGTAGTTCCTACGGGTGGAGATGATGAGGTCGGTCCATGGATTTTCCTTTCTTTTCTTTAAGAAGTTAGTTTGATAATGATCATGAATTAATAAACATCTACGTAACTTGATGCATTTTGAATATATTGTAACTAATTTCATTATCCAGTGGCATATTAACTTTGAGTAACGTCCATTATATATTTTCGTACGTGAATTATGAACAACAATCGATCATGCATTTATTAATGTTAAAAAATGGAATATTATAAAAAGGGAATATAAGTTTCATACTTTTTACATGAATAACCATCCTATGGAACGAGGATCTTGAATCCCCTAGCTGAGCTACATTATAACATCAAGTACTATTTTGTAGTTGCAGTTTTAAAGTACTAGTCACCCTCGTGCGCATTCCTGCGTGCATACTTTCTTGTGAGTTCAATTAGTATGTTGAATATTTTATGCCTTTTTCATATATTAAAAAAATCAATTCTGCAAAAATAACAAAATAAAAAAAAGGAAAGAAAAGATTCAGTACTAAACAAAATATACCTATAAAATAATTACCAGTAAAATTAAAACTGGTTCTTAACTTTTATTCTTATAAAACACTATAGTGACATTGGGCAACCCTAGATTATTAATGTAGATACATACCACTGTACTGTAGGAAAAATGGTGAGTGATAAATTGGGTGCTGGCTTTGTGTTCTTTTGGGGCGATTTGAAAAAGAAAAAACATTTTACCCCTCCTTGTGAAAAATTTAAAGGATCGATTTATCTCCTTTTTTAGAGCGTAACTCATTCGCCTGAAACTGAATGTGTGAGTGAAAAGCGTTTTGTAAAAAATATTAAACTATTTCTCGGAGGTTGAATGTGAGAGTGAAAAGGGTTTCGTAAAAAAGATAGAATTGAATGTGAGAGTTAAATTGAATGTATCTAGGATTCAATTTTGATGATTCACATCATGAGATGAGTTGTTACCTCTCGGAGATTTATTAACGGGGGGATTTGTTGCCCGTGCACTTGCTCTGTCATTTTGGAATGCAGCAAAAAACTTCATCCTTTTTTACATATGTGCTTGCACTCAAATCTCCATAGCATCTGAGTTCGCCTTCATGCTTTCCTTCAACACTTCCAGTTCTCTTTGCATATCCTAATATCTAGTGTATGGCGCCATTCCCCAGTGCGGACCCAAGTGCTAAGCACCTTGGGCCGGTGTCTAGGGGCCCCATCGTGGAGGGCCCCTGAAATTTAAAAAATAGACATTTATATTTTAATTTTTTTATATGACTTTTTTTTTTGTAATACATAAATAATTTATATGAAAATTAAAGATGTAACCGAGTTAGATGAAGTCAAACAATCAATCATTTAAGCTAAGTTTTTTTTTATTGAGTTTGAGATTGTATTTAACTATTAATATTTAAACAAATCGATCATAAATAACTTTAGTCGTGTCAAATCAAATCAAGTATAAATATAATGGAGTACTATGAAACGATAAATGTTGTTTGAGTTTGGTATGATGATATGATTATATGTGTAATGAATGAAGTCAAAACTAGCTTTTATTGATCGATCATGGGCCAAATATTGAGAAACTCTATTTAAATTTCACCCTAACCAGAATTGTTTATCAATTATGACAATCATGCTAGCCCTTTTTTGTAGCATAGTTATAAGAACAGAAAAAATACTTACAAAATTTTCTCCCGTTAAAAGAATGTTTTGAAAATTAAAATTTATAAGGTAATAGTTACGATTGATTCTATCAAATTAAGTGGTTTATCATTTTGTCTGGAGTATGTTAGAACCAGTAATATGTCAACATCAAATTAGTATTTTTGTATTTTCAAAACTAGGAAATAAATTTTAGTACAAATTTTTATAACATAGGGCCACAATTATTAGTATTTTTGTATTTTTAAAAGCAAGAAAATAAATTTTAGTACATAGTGTCTTTATAACATAGGGCCTTAATTTTCAAATTTGCCTAAGCCCCCCTAGGGCCGATCATGGCATTCACT
>JAYDYQ010002590.1:0-31448 GCA_034814905.1 Penstemon davidsonii
GTTTGGGATCTTTCCCGATTACCTGAAGGAAAGAAACCAATTGGTTGCAAATCAATATTTAAAACCAAGAAGAATTCACAATGTAATGTGGAAAGATATAAAGCTCGTCTTGTAGCTAAAGACTTTCCTCTAAAGGAAGGCATCGACTTTTAAGAGACTTTCTCTCCGGTATCTTCGAAATACTATTTTAGGACGATCATGGCTCTTGTTGCGTATTTGGATCTTGAGTTACATCAGATGGATGTTAAGATGGTGTTTCTAAATGGTGACATTGATGAAACGATCTATATGGTGCAGTCGAAAAACTTTGTGTCTGGAGAAAATACATCAATGAACTTAAGCAGACTTCCCGTTAATGGTACTGTAAATTTCATCAAGTAATTGTCTCATTTGGTTTGAGACAAACACTGTTGAAGATTGTGTGTACCACAAGTTCAGTGGGAGTTAGTTTGTATTCTGGTTTTGTATGTTGATGACTTATTGCTTGCCACTAATGATATAAATAAGTTGTACAAAATCAAGAAATTTCTATCAAAAACATTTGAGATGAAAGATCTTGGGGAAACTTCTTTTATATTTGTGATTGAGATACACCGAGATCACACTGGAGGTATCCTTCGATTATCACAAAAGAACCATATAGTAAAGTGCTTATAAGGTATGACATGTTTAATAGTAAATCAGGAGACACACATGTCGCTAAATGAGACAAATTTAGTCTAAATTAGTGCCCTAAAATGAATTTGAAGTTAAGAAAATGTAGATGGTTCCTTCCCGATATAACATTTATTGTTGGATGCTTGAAAAATACTTAAAAACCTTAGGATGGATCATCGGAAAGCAACCGATAGGATTTTAAGGTACTTACAAAGAACTAAGGACTACATGTTAACATACCGAAAATCAGACTAGTTAGAGATCATCAGGTATTCTGATTTCTTATTTTGGTTGATGCCAAACATTAGGAGATCCACATAAGGTTACATTTATTTGTCTGATCATTAGGTGCTATGCTCGATGATAGATCTATGTCATTTGGTTTTGTTGGTGTATGTGATTACTGATGGGTTTAGTTACACTATTTGTGACGAAAGCTCCTTTAGTCCTTTGCGACATAATCAATGGACGAGATCGCTTGGAATACCTATGGAAATATAAGCAAATTTTGAGTTCATAAGGATATACACATTCATATGATAACATATGTGGCCCAAGTAGGAGATTATTGAAAAATTTCAATAGTTATGTGGACCTTATATGTTAATTTAGTGTGTATTTCTATTATAAAGTAAGTCCATAATTATTGTGGTCAAATTAAGTTAAGTTTCGACTATATGTATTAAATTTATCATAGAATAGAAGTGTAGATACCAGTTTGTGATTTTCAATTTGATGAAGGGCCGAATTGAAAATACTGGAAAATATAATAACCCAAGTAGGTTATTATATAAAGGGTTACGATTCCCACTTGTACACATAATAACAACAACATAACAACTCATATTCTCTACAATCTCTTTCTGTGGGAGCAATAAGGTTATAAGGTTATTATCAAGTGGAAGATCATAAAGTTATCATTACTAAATTATCAAAAACATCAAGATTGATGGTATGAATCCAAGTAAGTTTCCGATGTATTATATTTCAGATTTATTCTTTTAATCTCTTAATAATCGACATGATTAGACAATAAAGTTTTTTTGTATTGAATCGAATTAGATATATTGATCATTATGTTTATGTATTCGATTTATATCCAACATTAATAACTGAGTTTAACTAGTTACGAAGAGATTTGGCCTATCAATCGGAGTATATTTACTCATTAAATTCCTTGACCTATATGGAGTTAAGTACACCTTAATAGTTTTGTGATTTATCTTAGTTAAGGAAAAATATGTTATTGGTTACATAATACTTATATAAAATAGACTATGTATATAGTCATTATACTTATAAACTGAAAGTATCAGTACTGAAATGAGATTAGTGACAAGAAATAAAACGATAGACGAAACTCTAAGCGTAATCATTCGTGGAGTCATTATTGATATTTTGGAACATATGTTGTAGGTACTTGGACTAGTTGGTGCGGGATGACATGAAATGGTTTGGATAAAGGCCGTTTCTCTATCGAGCCCCAAAAGATAGTGAAATCAATAAACGGGTTACGAGGCAACCTATTTATTGTGGAGTAACATACCTAGCATAAGAAAGGTGAGCCCCTCAATAAAACGTTTTGAAAAATTGAAAGAAGAAAGTGTTTCAAAAGAAAACTTTTGATTTCATCAATTGGGAAGATCATATCATACATATGCATTTTGCATTTGAAATTACTATAATCCTTGTATCCAGTTTTATAATTGTATGCGATGCTCGCAGTACGTGCTACCTATTCATTTTAGAACTGATAACATATAACTGTCTGCGATGCTCGCACTACGTGCTACCTATTAATTTTAGAACTGATAAGATATAACTGTCTGCGATGCTCGCAATATGTGTTAATTATTGATTTTTAGGTGTATTACTTTATCTCACCTCATAATGATTAATGGTATAAATTGTAGTACTTTATCTCATCCTACGTGCCAATTGTATGTGTGCGATTATTTAAGCCCTAATTTGCTCTTGCTTGATTGTACCTTCTGGTCAAATTTGGGTAGTTGGGGCTACATAGTTGCACCAAAGCTCTTCCATTGACCGGAATCATGAACTAGGGATTGGAGCCCCTTGGAAAGTTATTTGCTTGGCTAAGACATTTCAATACCATCGTGTCTAACTGGGTATGGTCGCCCCTTAGCCCCCTGCTAACCCGTGTGATCTAACAGTGAAGACCCCTCCCTTATTCGTCCTGTATACTTTTGAGGGGGAGTGTATGTGTTTAGTCTGTGTTTACGGGTAAGTTATTGTTGTTTAGCCCATAAAAATTAAAAATACGTGTGATGAATTACTATATTTTTTACTCGGAAAAATGAAAAATACAAAATAAAAAAGCTACAATATTTTTGCATTTTGCAGTAGTGTGCAGTAGAACTATGATTTTGTTAGTTAAGGTTTTTAGTTTTGAGAATAAAATTGCGTATGGTATTTCGTTTAAAGCTCGTTTGAGTTTTTGTTATAAATATAATGGAAAATCGTACTTTCCCCATGAACTTCAATTTTGGCCTTGTCCACCATGAACTTACCTTAATGTTTCACTAAGTGCAATATGAAAGTTCAGGGTGGAAAGTGCAATTTTGATTAGGGTAAAACACAATTTTTGGCAACAACTTTTATTTTAAAATGCAAAAGGCATGGAATTTTAAAAATTATGCATAATTGTAATAAGATGTATAACACAAAAAAAAAAAAAAAAAAAAAAAAAAAAAAAAAAATTAGACCAAAATTAACAAATAAAGGGACAAGAGGTTGTCAAGAGGAAAAAGAAGTTAAAAAAGGTGCAACATTATACTGCTAAGCTGAGGTATGTTCCTAAATCTGGTATAGAGGGGAGTGCCACCCCTCGAACTGCTTTGCATGATGGTAAGGGGAGTGTCACCCCATTTGTTGTGCATGATGGATTACAGGGGGGTGCCCCCCCTGGAACTGCTTATGTGGTTGATTCTGGAGATAAAACTGTGAATGATGAGAATGTTTTACATGTGCATGATAATGTGTCTAAGGAAAGTGGTAAAAATAAGAATGTCAAAGGAAAAACTGTGAAGTTTAATGATGAGGTGATTGAGGTGATTGAGGTGATTGAGGTGGAGCATACTGTGGGTAATAGCTCTGATGTGCCTGTTCAAAAACTAAGTGAGAATGAGGTTAGGAAGATCAAAAAAGGAAAAATTCAGAATGTTGATATTGAACCTCCCCTTGATAATGTGACCACTGATGCGGTTACCACTATTTTCGAGAATCCTGATGTTGAACTTGAGGGTTTATATGATGAGTTTTTGAAAGGAAGGAAGTCTAAAAAGAAGGAGAAAATGCGACTTAAAAAGAATTCTAAAAGGGTGGTCACTGAACAAAGGAATTTTAAAAGGGTGGCCACTAAACATGATGATACTTTATCTAGTTCTAAAGCTAGAAGGAAAAAGTCTTGTGTTAAGGAAACTTCCTGCACTGAGACAGTTCCAGTTGTGGACTATACTTGTGATTTGGAGGATATTGGGGATAAAGTCCATTCCCCGATCTTTGTTGATGCTACTTTACAGGTCGATAATCATGCTGTTGATAGTCTTCAGGATGGTGTTCCTCCTTCGGATAGCAGTGTTCATATTGAGCAAGAGAGCCCTTCTGCACCCAAGTCCAGTCCTATTTCAGCCCGGATTTCTAGACCTGGGGGTCATTCAGCCCGGTTTGTTAAACATGGGTGTCATCGGCATAAGCCTCTTGTATTGCCCTTGAGAGTGGAAAGCTTAGGGACTCAATTTGACGAGGAGGAAACTGTGTTTCCTCCGTCTTCGTCTAATGACTTTCCTATGCCTCTGGTTATGGCCTTACCTGCTTCACCCCATGTTCATGAGAAGTCTGGTGATTTTTTGACCTTGGTTGATGACTATGAAGAACATGATGGTTCTGACACAGAAGTTCCTAGACCTATCATGTCTAAGACTCTTCAAGCTAAAATTCTTAAGGAGATTTATGTGATTCATGTGCCTAGGTTGCCTGATTCTGATGATGAGGGTAAGGGTACTAGGAGATCTAGTAGAAGGTTGTGTGATAAGAAAGGGGGTTCTAGGGAGATTGGTTATGCTTCCCAATGAGTTTTTCTGTGATATTGTTCCATAGTTATTTTGTTCTTGAGTTGTGCTTGTACACTTTGTGTTGTTTTGTCTGCAGGTTTACTATATTTTCTGATTGCATTTGGATTCAGTTCTTGAGAGCTAGACATGTGATGGTGGGTAAGTTGAGAGGATTGATTGGGTGTGATGCTCAGGAAATCCCTAATTTCAGATTCAAAAGGAAAAAGGGTGGGGAAATTCCTTAGTTGCATTCACTTATACACTTGCATTTCTCATGGATAGATTTCGGGGTTTGGGTTCTGGGTAGGTCTTCTACCATTTGGTTTGCTCCTGTTTTTTCTGAATATGGCTTCCTAGTTTTGCATGTTGTATGTATCTCACATATTTACAACAATATTTTGGCCATGTTACAGAGACTAGTGAGAGCATAGATCTAAATTGAGCCTCCTTGTGCACTTGCATCATAGTACTTTGTGTACTGCTTCTAAGGGACTTTATGGTTGGCCATTCTGTCCTCCACATGGGGTTTCCTTAGCTGCATTCACTATAGATAGGATTTCTGCATTTTAGGATCCTTTTTTATCTTTAGATTGCCCCATGATCCATTGGCCCTCTTCCACTTGGATTGATTACTTTAACTGGATTTGGTCATCCTTTTTTGCATTTGTATTGTCATCTCACATGACTCTACACACTTATTGACCGGATCACAGGACTCACTTACTCACCACTTTCCAGATGGCCTACTTTGCACTTTGCACACACATTTGAATTGACGGTTCTGGGGGACTTTATGGTTGGCCATTTTGTCCTCCACATGGGGTTTCCATAGCTGCATTCACTATAGATAGGATTTCTGCATTTTAGGATTCTTTTTTATCTTTGGATTGCCCCATGATCCATTGGCCCTCTTCCACTTGGATTGCTTACTTTAACTGGATTTGGTCATCCTTTTTTGCATTTGTATTGTCATCTCACATGACTCTACACACGTATTGACCGGATCACAGGACTCACTTTCTCACCACTTTTCAGATGGCCTCTTTTGCACTTTGCACACACATTTGAATTGACGAGGTTATTGTACTGTGTTTATTGTTTCTGGAGGTCATTCTAGTCTGCTTAGAGTGGCTTTCACAGGGGGTTTCCTTAGTTGCATTCATGTTTCTTTGGTGGATTCTGGTTACATTGTTTCTTTGTCATCTCTTGTGCATGATAGGTTCCTTGTTTATTTTGGATTGTCCCCCTGATCCATTGGCTCTCCACCAGTTGGTTATACCTTTCTGACTTGGCCATCCCGTTTTTGCATTGTACTTGTCATTTTTCATGACTTTTTATCTGGCCAGGTTATTTGGATTTGACACTTTCCTCTCATATTATTAGCCTCCTTGCACTTGCACACACTATGTAATTGACGGAGTGTTCATTCATGAGTATATGGAGGGGTGATTTTTTGGATGATCATGTTTGGGGTTATGCTTCAGGACTGTTATTATTTTCATCAGTTTTGTTGCAGTATCAGCTTAGATGATGTTTGCTCTTTTTCATTGCTGCTGAGCTGTTGATTGGCAGTGTTATGATGAGATGGATCTATGGATCTACTTCAGTGACGTTTGCTCCTTTTCATTGCTGCTGAGCTGTTGAGTGGCAGTGTTTTTGCCTTGTTGTTTGTGCTGTGGATATGGAGATTTGGTTGGCCAGGTGTGGCTATTTTGCCAATTTGTATCATTGCTGCAGAGCTGTTGATTGGCAGTGTTTTTTCCTTGTTGTTTGCGCTGTGGATTTGGTGATTTCGCTAGCCCTGTGTGGCTATTTTGCCAGTATGTTGGCTTTTTTTCTGGTTTGGCCCTGTGTGGCTTTTCTGGCCGGGTGTGGCTTTTATTTGGTTTGGTAGATGGCTTGTTGTTGGCCTCTTTCTTTGGTTCTATTTTGACCCTGTGTGGTCTTCTGCCGTATGTGGCCTTTTAGCTTTGTGTGGGGATTTTGTTGTTTTTGTTTGTTTCTCTTTTCTTTTTTGTTGTTTGGACATGCTCGGATTGTTTCCTGGATTATGTGATTCTATTTTGGAGGGCTAAATAAATTGTGGTTTCCCTCACAACCTTTTATTAAAAAAAAAAAAAAATTTCATTTCGACATCTCGACGGATTTGCGCTTGTTTTTTGAGGGCTGTTAAGTGATATATATTAAATGATTCATCTCTCTAACAACTTTAGCTTTTAGATGAGTTGGTCACTCAATATGGTATCAGAGCTCAGACCCAAAGAGGTCATGTGTTACACTTTAGTGCCTCATAAAATTGTTTTGTATCAATTTAGTCCCTCATAAAGCTATTTCTTTATCAATTTAGTCCTTCATAAAACTATTTTTCTTTATCAATTTAGTCCCTCATAAAACTGTTTTGGCACTTTAGTTCATCTTGGACCATCTGAAAATGATCAAAATGAAACAAATAAATCATAGTGGGGACAAACGTGAAAAAAAAATACAAGAGGGACCCCTTTGTTAATAATTAATAATAAGAAGGATCATTAGTAGTATTTTCCCTTATAATATAGTTATTATAGCAAGGGTCAGTTTTCTTTATGTATGGGTGCAGTTGAAAATTACTCATGAACCCAAGCCCAAATTTAAGTGCAACAAGATAAAGAAATATTTGGATGTACCGTTCATTTACATATGTTTCTTTATTTTCAACTATATATTTGAGATGATAACTACAGGGCCGGTTCTGAGTTTTGGTGGCCCTAAGCCAACTTTAAAAAATAGGGTGATTTACACTCTGACCCCCTAAGGTTTAATTATATTACGGGGAACCTACTTTAGTTTCAGAAATTATAAGGATACCCCTTACAGGGTGTTTTTTGTATACATTTTTACAAGTTTTAGGGGGTGTCCTAGTAATACTTGTTAAACCACATGGGGTGTCCTTGTAATTTCTAAAACTACAGGGGGTTATTTGTAATACGACTAAACCTTAAGAAGTCTGAGTATAAATCACCCTTAAAAATATGGCCCTTAAGTTTTTATATACAACTAAATTATGTTAATAACTAAGATAACTTCTTTTAAAGCAACATATTAAACTAATTAACTAATAGCAAAACTAGAAGTATTATTTAAAAAAACAAGAAACTATAATGAATAATGAATCAAAGATAATCTCGCTTTTGGTAAAAAATGGTGAAATTGAAATGATGTTTAATTGTTTTGTTAAATTTTAGTAATTTGACTTTTTGTGAAAATTATATTTATTTATTTATATATATATATTATATAAACATATGCACCATAATTTACTGACGCGATTAACTGCATACATGTATTAATTTTAGAGCATGAAACAACATATATCAGTATAATTTATTTAAAAAATTTGTCGGAAAGAATGATTAGATATGCAAGGTTGAACAATAAACCACTTTAATCTGATATATGCATATGGATTCCTTGTTCAGATAGCTCACTACTCCAAATAAATTTGAATTTGTAATATAAAGCATTTTTTTTTATATTGATATAATATCTATCTTAACTTATGGATCATTTATTCTAGAAAATATGGGGTTACACAAAATTATTTCTAAATATATTGGGCCAGATTTCTAAAACTTCATAATGCCTTTGGCTTCCCATACTAAAATTTGGGCTCCACCAATAGCAAAAATAAAAAGATTTAAATACAATATGGCGATGAGGGGGATCGATTCTTGCACCTCTCACATTAGGGTTCAAAATCAAATAAAACTACTCGATACTCGACTAGAGCTCATTGATAAAAGCTCGTTTGAGCTCGGTTCGTCACACAAATCAAACAAGCTTGAACATCATTTTTCGTTCGACACTTTTAAAGCTCGGCTTGAGCTCGCCTTGATAAGCTAAAAATTGATAAATAGATGTAAAATATCAAGCTACTCGATACTCGGTTCGAGGTAGTTCGATTAAAGCTCGTTTGAGCTCTGCTCGTTTAATAATCAAACCAAGCACAAGCACAAAATCTCATGCTCGATAAAATAAAATTCAAACCAAACTTGAACAGTGTGTCGTTCGATACTACTCGGCTCGATTACACCCCTAGTCACATGCTAAGGGAGTAGTCTACCATCTCAACTATATTTATTTATTTTTATTTATATAGAATATCTTTTTTTGGAGGCTCTTGGAGATCGGTGACCCTAAACGGCTACATGTGCGACTTACACTCAGGGTCAAACCTGCAAATTCATAACGTTTATTTTTGCATGCACCTTGTAATTATATGAGGGATGATTTTTAGTATTTTAGATCAATACCTTACAATGTGTTTGATTACTTAAATTGGGAAGATTTTTTTATTAAATTTGATATTGATTCTACCATAAATGAATTTTATGACTTGTTTGATTACTAAAATTGTGGGAAAAAGAATTGGTTTCTTTGATCTCGATTATACCACAAATAAACTTTATGGTCTGAAACAACGCCAAATACAACGTCGATGCTTTCTTATTAATTTATTTTCAAAATCCAGTATAGTTCTTATTAACATCACTTAGTATGATTTTTATTAACTTTACCCGGTGAAATATGAGAATTTTCCAGTCCTCTGTTATGAGTGTTGCCGTGTGGGTCAGCGCATCGGAAATTGCCAAAAATTGATAGGAAAAACTGTTGAACCTATGGAGATGGATTGCTCAAAGCGAGTTGACTCGTGTAATATGAGTGAGTCTCATGGGTCGACTCGGCCAGGGGTCAACATCCGTACAGAGAAAATTTGGAGAATGGATGCAAGTTCAACGGCCAAAATACAGAGGTGCTCGTACACAGACAAAACAAATTAAGATTAAGTCTGCAGTGAATCAAGGAAATAGATTCCAATTTCTTGCACCAAAAGAGATGGATTTGATAGAGGAGGTTGGTACAGAGAATGAGATGGCAATTTCTGAGACTAGAAACAAAATGTTGGTAACAAAAAGTCAACCCTCTACAGCTGGAATGGACAGGCACGTGAAGAAGCATGGTAGGGATGTGGGGCTATCTAAAGAGGGAGATATTGGGTCTTCTGATTTAAACCATAGAATAATGGCCCAAAAGCCTATGAATAAAAATAAACTGGAACATAATGGGTCTTTATCTCAACCCATAGATTTGAGTGAACCTCAAAGTTACTTTTTCAACCCAAACTACCTCCCCCAACCCAGGACATGGACTGGGTGGCCCAAAATAGGCGAGGGACTAGGAGTATGATCTACCGAAGGCATGTATGACTCCATAGGTGCTGTTGTCGATCGTCTTCCACCTCCTCTACCAAACATCTGCAATAAAATTAAGTAATATCCATTGAAAGATTAATATAAGCTTTGACAATTACACAAATAATCTTAGTTAACTGGATATGATAAATTGAAAGATAATCGAACATCTAGTCGTCTTAGTAGTGTTCCGTGTTCTCCTAGTACAATAGAGGGACCTTCAATCGGTCCGAGTTCACCTGATACGAGGATCTACATAGAACCTCGAGGCGACGAGTATGAAATTTTAATTTTCTTTAATAATTTATAATGAATAAGCATCTACCATATTTATGCTAGCTAATGTTTTACATTTTTGTTATATTATAGGTTTTACCCTAACTCATCTACAGTCGTAAAGTTTTTAATGGAAAAAATATGTGAACGTTATGAAGGAGCATGGATTTGTTATTCAGAAGTCCCTCAGGATGTTAAGGAGATGTGGTTCAACAAATTTAAGGTATAATTTTTTTTTTTAATTTTATATGTATATTGGTTTCATTTAATAGGTTTTTATTTTAGGGAGTTTCTTATAATGACTTGCAGGACAAATGTCGTTGGCTCCAAGAAAATGAAATAGCTATCAGGCGTATTTATAAAATGAAAGCCGAAAAGGAATTATCTGTTAGGTTATATAAAGAGTGGGTAGAAAAAAAAATTCAGAGACCTAAATGGATTGGGGTAGGTTATTGGGATGTGATTGTTCATAGATGGAAGACTGACCCTAAATTTATAGGTAGTAGTCAACAAAAGAAACAAGCAAAATCGGGCATCAGATTGTGATGGTATGGGCTTCCCGCTTTATGCTGGTGGGAGTAAGTCACAATATGTCACTCGGATGATATTGTAAGTTCTTCACATATTTTATAATTTTTCTTTTTCATATGTATGTTTTATAATTATTATTTTTTCACAGACAAAAAAAACTGGAACTAAACCATCCCGAGCAGATGTATTTATGATTACTCATTCAAAAGTAGTTGATGGCCAACGTGAATGGGTCGACGAACTTTCTGAGTTTGCACACATAAGTTACTTTATAATATTGTAAATCTTTTAATATGCCATGACATTTAGTTATCTATATTAATTAATAAACTTGTCTTGTAGGAAAATTTTGTGGATGTCATTTCGAGTCAATATTCCACATAAGTTGGTGTAGTAGATCCACAGACTGAGTTTGAGGTAATATGAATATGACTTATAGTTTTATTATTTTATCTAGATTACGTAACACTACAAGAAAACAACAAAATTTCGACGGAAATTTCGACCGAAATGGGTCGTCGAAATCAAAATTTCGAAGGAAATATTTTCGACGGAAATTTCAACGAAAATTTCGACAGATATAGTTTCGACAGAAATTTCGACGGAATTATTTTCCGTCGAAAATTTTAAGATTTCGACGGAAAATAATTCCGTTGAAAATTCTAAGATTTCGACGGAATTTTTTTCCGTCGAAATTTTCAAATATATATATATTTTTTGCACCGGTTAATTATACCTAAATTATATTTACATTCGACAAACAATAATATAACATTCAAAAACATTTTAAGAAACATAATTAAGTATTCAAAACATACATTAATTAATCATCAAACATCCAACTACGTACGAAATTTCAAATCCAAATACAATCACTAATTAAAGTAAATACCTCCAATTACTACAAATCCAAGTACATAAAACAATCACAAACAAACAACTAATTATCCGGTGTTTCGGGAACACAAGTGTCATTCGCCCCATGAGACTGACCTTGTTGGGCCAGGGGCTGAGACTGAGACGGGGGCTGAGATGGTTGTGGATCAGCTGCACGGGGTATATTCAAGAACATTGGGAAACTATTTGGTGCCAAAATTTGCGAAAAATGTGAATATATCATACCCGCCTGAGATGTGCCCGCCTGATGCTGGGAAACTACCGGTTGTGAACTTTGAAATGTTTCCCCTTGACTTTGAAGTGATGCTGATAAGAAGTTGGCGAACATCATCTTTTGCATTTCCATCTCGGCTTTATGGTTTTCCTTAATTGTCTCCACTTCAGCTTTATGGCTTTTCTTAATTGTCTCCACTTCAGCTTTATGGCTTTCCTTAATTGTCTCCACTGAATTCAAGACCATTGCCAACTAGAGTTTCTATCTCTGAAAGTCGCCCAGAATCAGCCGCAGGAGCATTAGAAGTATGTGCAGAACGTGTGGGGCGTACTTGGGAAGCCCGGCGTGAAAGTCCATAAACAGTTCTCTTCTTAGACACACCTTGTGTCTCCGCCCATATCTGAAAGTTTAAAAACAATATTATTCAAGTATTAACAAACATATAATATAAAAAGGCAAGTTAAATTGACGATGAATTATTTAATTATACATTCAACTGATCTTCAATTGGCGGGAAAGATAGTTCATCTCCTTATGAATTCGATGCTTGACTACTTACACTCCCCATATATCCAGTCTACAATAATTAAAGAAGTTTGTTTAAAAATAACTCAAAGTATGTAGGTGAAATAAAAATTATTTAAATTATGCAACTTACGCAAGCAGTCTCTGCCTTTCGATTCGCCCATTCTTGTACTTCTCCATCTGCATTCGTTTTTGCATATTGAGCGAAGAAAATTTCGTCTTGTCGAGGGTCACGACGTAATTTTTTCCGCTGAAAAGTCAAAATAGGATTAAACATTTAATGTGTCCAAGTGATATTAAAAAAAAGAAAATACATCCAACTTACCAATTCATTTTCAAGTCTCATACGATTTTTAGCCCCACTGAAATGACTTATACTTCCAGCACTATCTGCCGCTCGATTTTGCTTGGCTTTTCGGCTTTTTTCCTGGAATTCATCTGACGACCACTTCTCATTCAAGGCATTATGATCATCTGCATTCATATAATTTGGCTTATTTGCTGTCTTTCGAACTGTATACATTTTTTGAGAAAATGCTCTTGCGATTCGTGATTTATATATCTTCTTAATTTGCTTTTCATCGCCAACATTCCAACGAAAACATCTCTGCAAGTTTATGTTATTCGAACATAAGATAGGGATAAACACGTATAAGAAATTAATTAAAATCATACCTTGAATTCGCCAAACCACATCTCCTTAACATGGTCCTCGAGCTCGATATAGGTCGAGGCAGTTCCAGTATATTGACCACTAATAATGTCTCCTATTTTCTTGCCAGCTGGTCGATTATGCTCCACTAGATCAAAACTGCATGCGAGAACAAACTATTATACATCAACTCCTTAATGGGAAGAAATTTTGCGAATAAACAAACACAAATTCAAATGACTCACTCTCCGTCAACGGTAGGAAATATGTATATCCTACTGTCAAATGGTGCGGCGTTCATGGTTGCCTCTGTTTCAGGTACACTGGGTCCTGCTTCCTCAGAATGAGGGCGGGAAGAACTAGAATCTTGTCCGCATGGTCGGGTGATAGAACATGAACTAGTGCCAACACCTGGAGATGACATAGGCATGTCGGGCGGAGGAATGTGTGCCGTCTCCCTCTGTACATCAATGCTCGGACCGGTGGTCCTTGTGATACCCCTACCTCTGCCTCTACCTCTACCTCTACTACCTCCATCCGTAGATGACATCTACATTTATGAAAAATATGTTAGAATATGTAATGAGAAGTAAAGTCACACAAATGAACAAACTGATGTATTCAAAATTACGATAAATAAAAGTACATATATGAAAAAAAGTAATTCATATTAAAATCCAGTCATGTATCAATTACAATCACATAAATTGATGTACAAATTATATATCAGTCATCTTCGATATCCACGTCGTCATCATCTTCTGTTTCAAATTCTTCATCTACTTCGTCTTCTGTTTCTTCGTCTTCTTGTTCTTCTTCTGATTCAATTCCTTCTTCTACTCCACCTTTTTTTTTTGCGGAAATAATGTTATTTCGATGAATTTTAGTTCCGTCGAAATTTTCAATTTTTTTTTTTTTTTTTTTTTTTCGCGAAACTAATACACTTCGACGGACAGAAATCCATCCAAATATACTAATTTCGACGGATTTTTGATTCCGTCGAAATGTTTTTTCTTTAATTTTTTTTGCGGAAATAATGTTATTTCGACGGAATTTAGTTCCGTCGAAATCATAAATTTTTGACGGAACTGAAATTCCGTTGAAATTTTCAAATTATTTTTTTCCGCGAAATTAATACATTTCGACGGATTTATTTTCGGTCGAAAAATTTCGACGGAAATAATTTCTGTCGAAATATTAAGTAAAATTTCAACGGATTATTTTCCGTCAAAATTTTTCTGTCGAAAATATCCTTTTATCTAGTAGTGTAATTATTATTTATAGTTAATTAATAGTAATCAGTTGTTATATTGTTTCTTATGTTGACGTGGATAGTCGTCGTTGGGCCACTAAACAAGAAGGGGAGGTGTTATGGTTTGGCTGCTGAGGCCAATTTTGTTAAAGGTGGTTCATCAAGAAGACCCTCACAAAATCAACAACCCCCTGTGGAGGTAATCAACTAGATTTTCACTCTAAAATCAAAGTGTCAAATTTATGAGGATAAAATAGAAAAATTAGAAGAAGCCTCAGAGATGCGGGACGAGGACTGTGAGGAGAAAATAAAAAAATTACAAGAAGCCTCAGAGATGCGGGACATGGACTATGAAGAGAAAATAACCAGAATAAGGGGAGACATGGATAACATGATGCAGCAGTGGCAAATGATGATGACGCGGGGTAGCATGCTTCACCAACAACCCGGGGCCCCTTTTAATCCATCTCTCATGGGCCCATTTCAGACTTCAGTTGGTGATTCCCAACCTTTATATTATATGTCATCCCCAATGTTCGGCTATATGGGGAATATGACACCCCTTTCACATCAGCCGACCCAGACTCCGCAACAGGCCCAATCTTCACCTCATACCCACTCGCAGCCACAAGATGTGACCCAACCCCTTTCTAGGCCAACGGATCAAGATTCGATGTGAAGGTTTAAATTACTTTGGGAACAATTTTATTTTAGTTTTATGATAATTTTGAACTGAATTTGTAGGTTTTTATGATTAGGAAAATGATACTTATAATTGAGTACTAATTTATTTTATGTATGTGATTAGTTGGATTAATTTTTTAGTTGAATTTTTGGATTAATTGTGGTATTGAATTATGAGATTATTTGTGGTAATGAATTGTTGGATTAATTGTGGTAATACAAATTATTTTTAATAAAATAAAATTAATAATTATATAAAAAAATATCGAAAAATTAGTGACGGACCAAATACATTGCTATATACATATTCAGCGACGGATTTTATCCATAGCTATATCTTAATTTAGTGATGGAATGAAATCGGCCGCTATAAATGTATTTTAGCGACGGATTTGCTTCCATCGCTAAACTGAGATATAGTGACGGATAAAATCGGTCGCTAACTTAGGATATAGCGACGAATTTGCTTCCATCGCTACACTAAGTTATAGCGACGGATTATGTTTTCGTCGTTAATTCTGCAGTGTCGGATTATATCCGTAGCTAAATCCGTCGCTGAATATTCCGTTGCTAATATTTAGCGACGAAGGTTTTAGTGACGGATTTTGTTCCTTCGCTAAATCCGTCGCTAAAGCCATCAGCGACAGATGATTTCGTTGCTATTTTGACTGATTTTTGTAGTGTTTTATGTACACCACTCCAAGACCAAAGCATTTATTTATCCTTACAAGAGCATCTTTTAACCAATGAAAATATTAATTTGAGAATTTCTCCGCAATTTATGAAATATTGAAGTGCATTAGATATTAAACAAATATTTATGATATTCAAGATTCAATCTCCACTGTGTATTACAGTAGTAGTTTTCAAAACATAATTAAATAAATTAAAATTGTATGTTGCACATCATCCACAATAGATAAAACAACTTATGTGTCGACCCTTTAATGCATTGTGGAATTTTTTTTTTTTTATTTAAGAATATGGAGAAAGGAAATTTATTATATTACTTAGGAAATTTATTGCTGCACCGGCCACCTATTCAAAAAGTTTATGAAATATCATTTTGGTCTATTTAACTTACACACTATTTTCGGAAATTACAAAAGATCACTAAAATTTGTAAAGTTTTGTATTTATTATAAAATCTTATTTTGTTTTACCAAATGTATTCATATGAAGTTGATTTTTATTTTAAAATAGAGAATTAAATATAAATATTTGATATTGATTCAAGTGTAACTCGTTTGAGCGCGATTCATTTACAAATCATACCAAACTTAAATAACATTATAACTTAATAATATTTTTAAAACTCAGTTTAAGCATGGAAGATTAATAAATTTAGTTATATTACTCTTGAAAATATTGATTCTTCAGTTTTCAAAATTTAATTAATCATTATAAATATTTCATGTTGGGTTATTTGATAATAAATAAAGAACATAGAGGGACTTTTGCTAATAAAAATAACGCAATTTTTTTTTTGCAAATTATGCAAAGAACATGTGATTTTTTGCATTTAGTTTTCTTTTCTGGATAAAAATATATAATAGATAAAGTTTATAGCTTCACAATAATGTCTTGTGGGTAGGTCTTTTTGTTATCCTATATTATGGTTTATGGGGTCTTTTATTAAATTTGTTATTTTTAAGTTCTAATTTAATAAGACTAGAACTGCGTGGAGGACCAAAACAAGAAAAAAGGAAAAGAATTAAGTGGAGAAACCGGCCAAAAGTATACTCACAGCCTTCTGATTGGACTGTAAGCATAGTGTTGCTCATGGATAAAATAGAAATCCCCCAAAATTCTCTTTCCTTATACGATAGCGGTTCTCTCTCCATACGCGCGTTTAATAAGATAAGAAATCAATCCTCAAAAAAAAAAAAAAAAAAAAAAAAAAAAGATAAGAAATCAAAGAAGATCAAGAAAGTTTTAACATTAAATTACTTCCGTAACCAAAAGAAAGAAAACAAGATCAAGAAAGTTTTAACATTAAATTACTTCCATAACTGATAATGTAGTGAAAAAGTCATTATTACGTGTCTTCTTAAGCAGAAAACAATTTGCTTTGATTCGAGTTTTGCATGCTTTTGCTTGTTTTCGCGTTCTTTTGCGTTTTATGTCCCTTGTTGGGCTTTTGTGTGTTTTGGTGGTTGGTTTGTGTGTTTTGATTGTGTTGTGTGTGTTTCGTAGGGAGGTGTGAATAAGAGCTTCAAAGGAAGTAGAAAACGAAGTTAAAATGTAGAAGAATATGAGTGCAATCATGAAACAGTCTCTAAGGTAGTGATCTTAAAACACGTTCCAAGTCATAGATTCTGAACGAGACGGGGTATCGAAGGAATCGCAAAGACTTGTACGAATATGCATGATTCACGTGGAGTGAATTTGTAGCGTTTCATAAGCAAGACATTTGATGCTAGTGCATATGAGTAGGTTGTTCGATAGGGGATCGAACGCATCGAACGACCCGAACAGAGAAACCCATTGTGGAAGCGCATGTCGCTTATCGGTGATGGGATGTTTCTCAAGACTTATAACAGTGTACGATTTAGTCCTTTGACTTGAGGGCTAGGGCGAATTCAGTGCACGGGCTTACGTACTTTGACTTAGGTGCCGATCACGTAGCCTGATCATTGTGTGCATACTTTGGGTACGTATAGTCGTGTACGCGGGTGGTTAGTATCAATATGGGATCTACCGACTCAACGTAGTGTGTTGAGAGAATTTCCTATACGTTCTTAGATAATAGATTTCGAGAAACTCGCGGCCGCGGTTGGTGACGGATTTGGAAAGGGGTTTCCAAATTTAGCAATCACACTGGAATTATTATCCAGAATTAGAAAGTATAGCAATCGAGATAATTAAAGGTGTGGATCAATTCACACACCCTAGGTCTCGATCGGGAAAATTAGTCGATCTAGGGATCGTATGTACATGGTACTTATAAGAGGTGAGGTTCACTGAGATCAATTCACCTGAAGTTGGGCTTTATGGGCTTGTGGCTAGACATCGACCATGAGGTGTGGGTACTCATGAATTAATAGTTAGATTAATTCTTGAGTGGTTAATTGAAGGTGTTCAATTAATCGGAGCAATTTATAAGCTCGTAAATTAAATCACTAAAGTCGTGGGCTCGCGGCCAATTGATGGTGAACCTAGAGGGTCACACACAATACAATTGGACTGCAACAAATCAAATAAGGAAAGTTTGATTTAAAGAGTTAAATTAAAACTGAAGAATTAAAGCGTTAATTCTTAAAGGAGAAAATTAATTAAGTAAAGAGTTTATTAATAAGAGAAGAATTAATTAATTAATTGGATTAATTAATTAAAAGAGATCTAGGTCCATTAGGAAACAAATAAAGGCCATAAGGAGATGAGCTTTAAGTTTCCTAGTTGGATTAGGTCAATGCTAGGTCAAGATTAATGTATAAATAAGGAGTAGGAGACTCCAAAAACCCTAGTCTCCATAAAGCCACGAAATCCCTACCTAAGAATTAGCCGCCGCTCCTTTGAGGTTCTTTAATAAATGATAATTTCTTAAGAACTTTTCAATTAAATATAAAGTAATATTTTTTTTTTTTATCAATAATATTTTAATGAGTTATAAAACTTTAAAAGATAATTATAAGTTTGATGTAGGAAAGACTTCTTGTCTAGTTATAATTCCATTATTCTTTCCTTTTACCTTTTTGTCATAGAATTAACTATCACAATATAATTTAAATAAGGATATATTAGTATTCAAAAAAAATAAATTTCTTGTGACCTATTCGTACTTTTATATGTATATAGATAGATATAGATATAGATATAGATAGATTGAAATTGATTCGAATAATGTTTTTGATATAATGATTGGCGTAATATTATATTTACAGTCTAAAAAATCATTTTCTTGTTGTTCAATTTGTTTAACAATCTTTCGGCGTCACGGTCGTCACAACATTTTGCAGGCACTTATGAAGTGATTTTTCTTTAAGAGATGCATTTTATCTATCAAACTCGAATCTATCTCTCTATCTTCCTGAAAGAAATAATTAATACATAAGTTGTAATATTCGGTTTAACGTATTTATTTTATTTAATGGAATTCATGATGTCGTTTTTGCAAATCCACTCGAGAAACAATTAAACTTTGAACATTTTTTTGTATTTTGGGAAGTCGTCCACTAAAATTAATTTGTACGTCAGAATCATTAGTTGTAGACCTGAATTACGTTTTAAAAAAAATGATCATTTATATGACTATAAGGTGAAAATGCAATATATTTCCTAATCGCTAGAAACATGTGAAGCAGACTTTGCTCACCGGTACCAGCTCATGCGTGATCTTTATAACATGCGACGGCACCTTTCCTTGCCTTGCGAGATGATGAAAAGTATCCCAGGCTTTACGTATTATTTTAAGGTGCGATAGCAAGCCCCTCCCCGGCCGGAGAGCCTCCAGGACAAGGAGGCGGCGATCAACCATCCACTCTCGAGATTCATATTGATCAATTGATCTCCGCGTCCTGCCAGTTCGCTAAGTAGACTCACTCCGAATGGAAAAAACTTAGTAGCGGGTCTCTCAGGTTAGAAAAAGGAAGAACCGAAAGAAGATCTCTAGTTGAGCCTTTACTACTTTGTTTTATTGCGTCAAATTTCTTGTACTTTCAAAAACCCTACAAAAAACACCAAAATTGTAAAAAATAGGTCGTTTTGGATCGATATATATCAAGAAACCATTTTTAAAATACTTCAAGTTGGTCCCTACAACTTCACGTTATATATTTTTAAAATTATTTCTTGAAATATGTCGATCCAAAACGACTTATTTTTTTACAAATTGGGTGTTTTTTGTAGGGTTTTTGAAAATACAAGAAAATTTGGCTCAACAAAAGTTTCACATGATAGTTTCTTGCAGGTTTAGCATAACACAGGGAAGTATTTTTTACCCCGACTATAAGAAGCAGAATTCTGGGTCAGTTCTGTATCTTCGACCCAAGTTTCTAACAAAAGTAGATGAAGGTGGTGAATATAGATAATTTTACTTTTGATATCACAATTTACCCTACTTTAAGGATTTGGTAACACAATTATTTCGTCCGACACATTTTGGTACCATTATTTGACGGGACGTTACACATTTCATACTTCCGTCAAATTAATGACGGAATTTTGACGGAATTGATGAAAAAATTATAGAATTCATCGACAAATTTACCCCAAAATTCACAAATTTGAAGCATTTCAGTCACAATTGCAAAAATAGTTAAATTATAATAAATTTTATATATTATTATTAAATCTCTTAAAATAATTGTATATATATATATATATTAGGGTTGTCAATGGGCCGGACTCGGACCGGATCAGGGCAGATCCGAATCCGAGTCCGATTTCCATGTCTTCTATCCAGATCCGAATCCGAATCCGCGGATCTTGAAAAGTAGCAACCGGATCCTAATCAGGTGGATATCCCAGATCCGGATAAATTATCCGGATCCGTTTATCATATTTAGCAAAAAAAAATTCTTTCATTTTCCTTCAAATCACTAGTAGATTCCACCACCATGAATTAAAAATGTAATATTACTTATTTCATCAAATCTTATCTTAAAATTGTAAAAGATAGAATATTGTGGACAAATATAAACGATAAAAATTAGAACAAAGGAATAAACAAAAATATGAATAAAAAAATATAGAAACTGGGAAAAAGAAGAAGAAAACACAATATGGAGGAATGGAAGAGAAGAAAAAAAATTGGAGAAAAAAGTAGAGGGAAGGTGGTGGCTACTACATAGATGAATGATTAGGGTTCTGATTTTTCTTATTAAATAGCATAAATTAATATGTTGTAGGCTCAATTAGTTACCAGGTCAGTCCAACATCACCTCTCATGCATTTCTTTTTAATATTATTTTATTATAGTAAAAGATTTTAGTAGAACATAGATAATTTTATTTTTATTTTGGTTTAAATACATAATTTATATAACATATAGTAATATATATCGGATACGGATCTGTAACGGATTAGATCAGCCTAAATCCATATTCGCTCCATATAATTCGGATTACTGATCTTCTTAATCGGATCGGTACATCGAATCCCTAATCGGACTATTATCCTAATAAATCGGACCGGATTCGGATCGGATCCGAATTGAAATCTGCCCCATTGACAGCCCTAATATATATCACCGACAAATATAGTTTTTTTTTTGGGTATGACAAGCTAACTAAACTAACTAAGTTACATCATCTTCAACGAATATAGTTTTCAGTCCATGAGTTGGAAAGCTCTTCCATAGGCGAGTTCAACAGTACAATCAATTTGAAGATTGCAGTTGAGTAGACAAAGAAATCAGAGATCGAAGGTGCTGGCGAAAGTTTTGGATCTGGTTTTGAGGAGTGAGGAACCATGAAACCTAACACGAATTAAGAGATATTGAAACCATGGAAGGACTCCTTAGGACCAATCGAAGCGATGCCGATGCACGGAGGTTGGGGAGAGGGAGATCCGAAAGAGGTTGTGGCGGCAGTGATGGAGAAAATTGGGGAAGAAGTTGACTTCTTTATTTTTCTTTTTTTTCTTTTTTGTGTAGATATTATTTAATAACAGGATTAATATTATTTTTTTGTGTAAATATTATTTAATTTTTGTAGCTATATAATGATAAGTAAAATAGGATTAATAATATTTATATAATTTTAAAAAGATTTTTTTCTCAGATTTTATATAAAATATTATTTAATATATATATTATTATATAAAATCTAATTAGTTTAAGATATTTAATATAAAATGTTTGGAGAATTACCTGCGGTGTATGACTCATCACAAACCAAAGAGTTGGTGTAAGTGGCTGGCTCTAGCAGAACTTTGGTACAACACAAACTACCACTCTAGCACAAAAACCACACCCTTTCATACACTCTATGGTTACCTACCTCACCAGCTATCTATTAACCCTTACTTGCAAGATGTTCACCCAGCCAGATGTTATAGATCTACTTAAAGAAAGGAAAAATGTACTAAATATTCCCCTCATCTCTTAATTCTCTCTGTATTCCCATCTTCCTTCCCTGCATTTTATCTGTTTTTCCGTGATCACCTTAGGGTCATCACAGTTATTTACTAATCTAGAGTAGATAGGAGAAGAATAGTGAAAATTCCTAACCTAGCTTCAGCGGTAAGGTGGTGAGACTACGGCAGTAAGGCGGCGAGGGTGCAGCGGTAGGCGGTGAGGGTGAGGCGACTCGCCGACGGGGGTTGATTGTGGGGTTTTTTTAGTTAAGCGAAGTGAGAGAAATCAACCTGGTATGTCAAATGAAATTAGGAAAAAGTGAAGCGAGAGAAATTTTAATACCTGATATATTAAATGAAATAGGGAAAAAATAAAAGAACTGTGTCTTGCGCTTTAGTGTAATAGGGCACGAAGTATGTCTTTGAATTTCCTTTAACGTGCCCAAGTAATTATACACGAATTTTCCTTCTATGTAGTAGAAAGATATTATTTTGGTACGAAATAATCGGGGACGTACAAAAATAGCATATTTAGGGATGAAATTTGTTGTTGCTTATTATAAACTATAATTTGGGATGAATTAGATTTGTGGAGAAAACTCTTGAGTGAAAAAACAAATTTTGTGCCCTATTGTGAGTTTTAGCCACAAAATTATTTCCGTGCAAAAAAAATTGTTCCCAAAAAACAAATTTCTTGTAGTTTTGTGGAAGTTATAGGGGAGTGTCTCGCATTTACCCTACTAACAACCGCTACTCCTCAATTATTTTTTCTTGTTTTGGGAGCTCCTCCAGAATGCTTCTTTGATACTTCTATTGACGAGTATTTGGTACTTTGCACTCTTAGAATAGGTGAATAGGCACTAACCACCCCCAAACTCAAAATTGACAAATTATACTCCAAAATCATTAAACATAGCAGATTGCACCCTCCTATTGTAAACATATTTATCAATTTCCATGTCTACATTGCTCTTGATAGGGTAGGACAACTAATTTTAATTAACATATACAATTAGAATTTAACGGCCATCAAACTTAATCATGATAATTATGAAATCAAACTGCTTCAATTTTTTAAATATGACTATTATAATTTTATAGTATTAATTTCAAAATTGAAATTAAAGTAATAAATCGTTAGATCGTCTGCCCATATGACCTAATTACAACGAAAATCCTTTTTTTTTGTAATTCAAAATTTATACATATATAAACAAATTAAGGCTCTACAAAAGGTTCAAAATTATTATCCCTCAATAAAATACATAATTTGGAATTAAATTAAAAAACAAACTCTGAAGTAGTAATTTTTCCCGGCCCAATTAGTGAAGTTGTGGGCTGCCCAATTTGGGCTAGCATTCAAAAATCTTTTTAATCTCTGAAATCTAGGGTTGTCAATGGGGCAGATTTCAATCCAAATTTGACTCAATTTATTAAGATTTTGATCCGATTAGATTTTTGATGAATCTAATTCGATTATAAAAATCTGAAATTCTAAATACATGAAGCAAATATGAATTTAGGTCGATCTAATCCGTTAGAGTGTATCTGATAATAAATAAAATAATTATATATATACATAATAGTTTATTAAAATAAATAACATTAAAAATATTTTACCATTAGGTTAAGATGATAATGTTAATAATTCGTTCATAATTACATTTTTATGCATATTTTCATCCAAAAATATGAATAATAGTTAAGAAAGTTTGAACATGTGAGCTAAATTAAATAAAATCTTAAAGTTATCAAACTTGTTTTAGGAAAAAATATTAGTGTAAATTTTGAAAATGAAGTTTTTATTGAATTCGAAAAAGATCCAATTTCCGGCTGAATCCGGCCAAAATTCGATGGAGTTGAGAAATCTTGATCCGAGTGAAATCCGAATCCGACACGAATCCGATCCGACATAAATGGAGCCGGATCTGAGTCGAGCATGATTCGACCCGAATCCAACCCATTTACATCCCTACTGAAATCCACTGTGTTGTGGCCCAATGAGCTTTACCTTTGTTGGAGTCAAAATCAAAATTATCACATTCAAAAGTCACTATGTACTAAATTATCAAAAAAAAAAAAAAAAAAAAAGTCACTATGTACTTGTTCAGTTTGTTTAACGATCTTGCTGCGTCTAGGTCTTCAAAACATTCCACAGTTTACGCACAAATATTAAATTCAAATATTAAGATTGCGTTTATATGAAGTGATTTTTCTTGAAGAGATGCATCTTTCTATCAAATTTGAATCTCTCTCTCTATTTTCCCAAAAGAAATAATTACTATATGTTATAAAACTTAGGATAAAAGTATGAACAAATTGTAGTAAGCAAAGTAATATGTAGAGAAAACCCCTCAACTCTTTTATTTCATTTTATGTTGTAGTTCATCTTGTTACAAAATAAGGGATGAACTCATCTATTTATACTACATCAAGATTAGTCACTTGTCATACATGTGTCCTTCATACAATTTGATATATTTAGATGCTTCCATATATCATATGCAATGCCACACTTCTTCTTGTCTTGACACATAAAGGGGTTATGTGTTATCTCATTATTTCACCAAGTGAAAGAACCATATAAATCCACATTATGTCTTGAGTGGTAAATTACAAATGGCATCCACATAATATGTATATTTCACAATACTCCCCCTTGGATGCCCATTGCTTCTGGAGTATGCCTCGTTAAAACCTTGTCAAGAAAAATCCATTGGGACAAAAACTTGGACAAAGGAAAAAGAGTACATATCCATATGGGATTTATAAGCGTGTAACACTGCCTCGTTAAAACCTTGCCAAGAAAAACCCATTGGGACAAAAACTTGGACGAAGGAAAAAGAGTACAGTGTAAGTGTCGTTAATTACACGCTCCCCCTGATGCCGACATAAGATCCACAAGTCACCGCATTCCAATGTTGTAAACCATCTTTCTGAATGATGTAGTTGGCAATGCTTTAGTGAATAAATCAGCAAAGTTGTTACATGACTGAATCTGAAGCACGTCTATATCACCCTTTTTCTGAAGCTCATGGGTAAAGAAAAACTTTGGTGATATGTGCTTCATTCTGTCTCCTTTGATATATCCATTTCTTATTTGAGCAATACAGGCGGCATTGTCTTCATATAATGATGTTGGTATATTCTTTGTTGAAGGCAACCCACAAGATTCTTGAATATATTGAACCATTGATCTCAGCCATAAACATTCTCGACTTGCTTCATGCAATGCCAAAATTTCAGCATGATTGGAAGAAGTGGCTGCTAGAGTTTGTTTAACAGATCGCCATGATATTGCAGCGCCACCACAAGTAAATACATATCCACTTTGTGATCTACCTTTGTGTGGATCAGAAAGATAACCGGCATCTGCATAACCCACTACATGTGGGTTGGAATCTCTAGAGTAAAATAAACCCAAATCAATCGTTCCACGAAGATAACGCAAAATATGTTTAACTCCATTCCAGTGTCTTCGTGTTGGTGCAGAGCTGTATCTTGCCAGCAAATTAACTGAGAAAACGATATCTGGTCTAGTACAATTTGCAAGATACATCAAGGCTCCAATTGCACTTAGATAAGGTACTTCAAGACCAAGCAATTCTTCATTTTCCTCCTGAGGACGGAAATGATCTTTCTTTATATCCAAAGATCGGACAACCATGGGACTGCCCAATGGATGAGATTTGTCCATATAAAATCTCTTCACAATCTTTTCTGTATATGCCGATTGATGAATAAATATTCCAGTTGATAAATGTTCGATCTGCAGGCCGAGACAAAACTTTGTTTTTCCGAGATTTTTCATCTCAAATTCTTTCATCAAATAGTTTGCGGTCTTTGTGAGCTCTTCAGGAGTCCCCACAAGATTTAAGTCGTCCACGTATACCGCAATAATGGAAAATCCATTCTCAAATCTTTTAATGAAAACACATGGACAAATTGGATTATTAACAAATCCTTCCTTTACGAGATAATCACTGAGCCGATTATACCACATCCGGCCAGACTGTTTTAATCCGTACAAGGATCGTTGCAATTTAATTGAATACAGTCCATGAGACCTTTGATTATGAGATTCTTTAGGGATTTTGAATCCTTCAGGGATTTTCATATATATATCACTATCAAGTGATCCATATAAATATGCGGTAACCACATCCATGAGATGCATGTCCAGTCCTTCAGAGACTGCAAAGTTAATCAAATACCGCAACGTGATTACATCAATCACAGGGGAATATGTTTCATCATAATCAATTCCAGGTCTTTGTGAGAATCCTTGTGCAACAAGTCGTGCCTTGTATCTCACAATCTCATTTCTTTCATTCCGTTTTCGTACAAATACCCATTTGTATCCGTCCGGTTGCACGTCTTCGGGCGTGCGAACTATCGGTCCAAAAACTTTGCGATTCTCTAGAGAGTTCAGCTCAGCTTGAACTGCATCTTTCCATTTTGGCCAATCATTTCTATGTCGACATTCATCAACCGATATCGGTTCGGGATCTTCGGGATCCTTATTTATAATATCTAGTGCGACCTCATACGCAAAGACATTGTCTACAATCACTTTCTTTCTATCCCAGTTTTCTCGGGTATTTAAATAATTCAAAGAGATCTCTTCACATATTGCCTCTTCCGGGGCATCTGTTTCATTTGCCTCTTCCGGGGCATTTCTTAATTCAGACTGATCAGTTATTTTTTCTATAGCGTTTTGTGTTGAAACAGTTTCCTCTCCAGGAGGAATACATACTTCTGGTATCTTTTTCCTTCGGGGATTCTTGTCTTTTGCACCAATCGGGGCGTCCACGTTTCATTCGTGGTTTTTCAAATTGTCCTGCAGGGATATGTCCTTCAGGGACATCAATCCGTGCTGGTGCATTAACAGCCGGTATATAAGATTTTGTTATTTTCTTTGTATCAACAAATGCATCCGGCAATTGATTTGCAACATTTTGTAAATGTATAATCTTTCTTACTTCTTGCTCACAATTATTTGTACGTGGGTCATAATGACACATTCCATTCTATTTCACGTCGTTCTTCAGGAACAGGCTTCTTATCTCCCCCTAACGGCGGGAAAACTGTCTCATTAAAAATACTATCAGCATATCTTGCTTTAAACATATCACCCGTCAGGGGCTCAAGATATCTGATAATAGACGGGGAATCAAAACCAATGTAGATCCCAAGTCGTCTCTGTGGACCCATTTTTGTTCGTTGTGGTGGTGATATTGGAACATAAACCGCACATCCGAAAATTCTCAAATGAGAATTATCAGGTTGCTGGCCTGTCACAAGCTGCAATGGCGAATACGCCTCGAATGAACTTGGTCTAATCCGGACCAGTGAAGCATCATGTAATATTGCATGTCCCCAAACAGAGGTGGGTAAATTTGACCTCAAAAGTAAAGGTCTAGCAATTAATTGCAACCTCTTTATAAATGACTCAGCTAGGCCATTTTGGGTATGAACATGTGCAACAGAATGTTCAACATCAATTCCAATTTACATGCAATAATCATCAAATGCCTGAGATGTAAATTCACCGGCATTATCAAGACGAATTGTCTTTATCGAATAATCAGGGAATTGTGCCCTCAATTTTATAATTTGAGCAAGAAGCTTAGCAAAAGCCATTGTATGCGTTGACAGTAGGCATACATGAGACCATCTTGAAGATGCGTCTATTGGGACCATAAAATAACGAAAAGGTCCGCAAGGTGGATCTACAGGCCCACATATATCTCCATGAATTCGTTGTAAAAATATTGGGGATTCAACACCAATCTTCATAGGAGACGGTCTGATGATTAATTTCCCCCGTGAGCATGCCACACACACATTTTCTTGCGGCAAAAGAATCTTCTGGTTCTTTAAAGGATGCCCGCTTGAATTCTTTATTGTTCGACTCATCATAATTGCTCCCGGGTGGCCAAGTCGGTCATGCCAAAGCGAGAAAAGTTTTGAATCATTGAACTTCCGGTTCAATACAACATTTGATTCAAAAACTCTTATAGTTGCATAATATAAACCCGATGAGAAAACTGGGAGTTTTTCATTTACATGCTTCTGGCATGAAATCATGGATGTGATACAAAGATATTCCATATTCCCCTCATTCATGGTCTCAATATGAAATCCATTCAAACGTATATCTTTGAAACTTAACAAATTTCTTTTGGATTTCGGAGAGTACAACGCCTCTTTTATCAAAATATTTGTATCACCGGGCAACATCATATTGGCTCTTCCGGAGCCTTCAATTAATCTTGTAGTACCACAAATTGTACTAACATTAGCCTTTGATAATTTCAAATTCGAGAAATACTTTTTATCTCGAAGAATCGTGTGTGTGGTCCCACTGTCAACCAAACAAATATCTCCATCGTTTATGGCTTTCTTTTAAATGTACTCAAATCTTCGGGTTTGAGTCTTTCACCTAGACTTTCTTTCAAGCCTAAAATTTGTGAAGCTTTCTTTCAAGCTTAAAACCTTCGAAGCTTTCTTTCAAGCTTAAACTTCAAAGCTTTATTTCAAGCTCAAAACTTATTAGGCTTTCTTTCAAGCCGAAAACAATTTGTTCATATTCGAATTTCAAGTTATTTATACTACAATAAAGTATGTATATTAGATTTTAATTCTTCCGGATATAGGCAATTGCTACTTTCCCCAACTTTTTTTTTCCGACAACTTCTGATGGCTGCCGTGTCATCTACAGATGTTGTAAGGACGATCCGAGCGGTCAAAATGAAGAACCTGTTGTAAGGAACCTTCGGTTAAAATTTGAGCATGATCCAACGGTTAATATAGTCGGAGTGATGGAAAATCCGAAGCTGCTGTTTGCAAATCCGAGAATATGCCTCTCAAAGTGTTTGCCTATTTTCTCTCTTATTTGTGGGATATATTGTGATAACTTGAAATCGAGTTATAGAGCAAACTCGTGCTGATAACGTGTTATAAAACTTAGGATAAAAGTTTGAACAAATTGTAGTAAGCAAAGTAATATGTAGAGAAAACTCCTCAACTCTTTTATCTCATTTTATGTTGTAGTTCATCTTGTTACAAAATAAGGGATGAACTCATCTATTTATACTACATCAAGATTAGTCACTTGTCATACATATGTCCTTCATACAATTTGATATATTTAGATGCTTCCACATATCATATGCAATGCCACACTTCTTCTTGTCTTGACACATAAAGGGGTTATGTGTTATCTCATTATTTCACCAAGTGAAAGAACCATATAAATCCACATTATGTCTTGAGTGGTAAATTACAAATGGCATCCACATAATATGTATATTTCACAATACTATATAAGTTCTAAGGGTTTTTGTGTACTCTTTTTAACAGTTTTATCTGGTCTTTCTTATTTTTTTCTTGATATTTTACTCTTTTCTATCCCTTATTTATTTTACTTTAGTCCTTTTCAGGCGGCGCCGACGTCACGTGAATTCCGCTTGACAATTTCTGAGGGTAGTGTTACACTTACGTCCCGCATAAAAGTTTTTTGTATCAATTTAGTCCATTACTTCTATTAAAAATATTATTTCAACCACCCCAATCCCTCTCTCTTCACCTCAGGCACCACAACCACCGCATTTACCTCCTCCCTCAGGCGCCACCACCACAACCTTCTCCGTCCAACCCTCCCTCGGTGTAACATAGTTAAAATTGCAGAACTTATTTTCTAAATCCTACCAACTCATAAATTCCGTCAAAATTTTCCAAAACAGAATCATCCACCCATTGTCTGGAGAATATTCTCATCCTAAAGAAATTTCCATATCCAGAAGGCCAGAACCTCAAAACCATCAATTCAAAAAAAAATGTAAAAAAATGTTCCACCACCACCATCATGCAACTACTGTAGACACTTAAATTTTATTCCCAAAAATGAAAATGAAGTCATATTGGAAATTAAATTAAATTCGCTATTTTTGGACTTTTACTAAATTAAAATCCAAAATAAATAGTTAATTTGATTAAATTCCACCTATATTTTATTGGCCAATAAAATGATGACAAGTGTCGAATTGAAGTGTCTAAACCAATCAAATAATATTTTGACTCTTGGTAGAAGGAACCAATTAAATCATGCCAAGTATTCAAGATGATGTGGCACGACTAATTAAAAGAGTGCATATCTCCTACAAGTGATAAACATTTAAAAGAGTTCATATCTCTTAGACAAAAAGAAGTATGTGGGTCTTCTATTACTGAGAGCCAATCAAATTACACCATTCAACTAACTAATCCTACCTGGACTCTTCTTTCTACCACTATAAATAGGGGTCCTCTCTTAGAAGAAAAACACACATTTTTCTGAAGGAGCACAAGTTGAAGGAGCAAAATTCTCTCTACGAGACGTTCTTCAAAACCTTTTTCATTAACTCAAGACATTCTTCGAAGATCAAGAAAAATCCGGCGTTTGGGGGGGGGGGGGGTGAATAGACCTCTTTAAAATTTCCTTTTTAAAATTCTCTAACTTTTCTGTTCAGCAGACTAAGCTGATCGAGAACAGTAAGCAGACTAAGCTGATCTAGCACAAAGCTTTGAACAGCAGAGTTGACCACTCTTCTGATTTCACTCAGCTGATTTTATCAAAATCAGAGTTTCAAAATAAACTAACCTGCAGCGGATTTATCAAGTGTTTTTCACAAGTAGTTTTCTTAACTTTGAAATAGTTTTATCCCCAGTTTTAACAAACTCCTTTTAAAACTTTTTCCAACAGTTAACCTTTTTAAGTGTTTTAAAACCTGTTCTTTAAAATATGCAGAAATTAATGCAAGTTAAAAACACAAAGGATTTTTATAGTGGTTATATGGATATAAATCCTTTAGTCCACTCTTCCAAGTCACTTAGATCTTGGGTTATACTAAATCACGCAGATTACAGTATACAATGCTTACGCCAAACAACAAATGAAATGGCCGTAAGTTCACAATAGGAAATCACAAAGAAACTCCTATCCTCTGAAGTAATATCGCTCACTAAGATTGATATCTACTCCTCACAACACAGACATACAAAATCACTCAGATTTTACAAGTATTTTCTATTTTCTCTCGATTTTGCTTCGTCAACAAATGACTCGGCTGATGAGTGTTCTGTTCTTGAGTTTGAGACTTAGAAGAATTCTGCTTCAGATTTTTTTGCTCTCAAATTGTGTTGTTGTCTTCTTCAATCTCACGAACTGAACTATTTATACTAAGGATTTGAAAATCTGCCCGTTGAGAGTTCGCCAGTTGTCAAATCCTCGAGTACTGTATCTTTTCTGCAGAACGGCAGCTGCGACTGAGCACTGTACACTTCTGCTGTACTTTCTGTCGCATCGCATTAAATGCGCATTAAATGCACCAAGCTGATACGAGGTTTCTCTTCAATCATTTGTCATAAATACCCTCCCTCTTCAGCATTTATTACACCA
>JAYDYQ010002591.1:0-12244 GCA_034814905.1 Penstemon davidsonii
ATTCTGTCGGTTTCTAGAGTTGAGAGACGGATTCTTACCTTCCCAATTCTTGAATCCTTGTCTTTCGATCCTAAGTGGGAGTTATCGAAGTACTCCTAGTGTGATTACCGTGCAAGGATCATATACTTCCCACGTGTATTGCTCGTTCCATTTCGGGCTCGTGTTTTCAACTATCGTTCTAGTTCTTACCCACTTTTGCCCGTACTTAGCCACACAATAAGCATTGGTTTTGCCGGGAGAAGCCCTTGTGCACTCAAGATCCCGATTTCAAGAATCCCAATCGGTTGCTTCCATAATTGCCTAGCGGTTGGCCTTTGATCACTTATATACATAGTCGACTCATCTAGTACGTGGTATCCACCCTCAAGACAAGCTCTGAGATGAATCCTAGTCGAAAACTTATGCTCTTTTCTTCTCTCTCCATCCATAACCCCAAAACTGAACCTTTCCAAGTTAAACCAACGAGAATGGACCGCTCGATGATCCAAACGCTTCTCAAATACATTCAAAGGCAAATTTAGCCTCCCAATAAGCTCATCCTTCGAGGCCGACACCTTATTTTCGACAGTAATAACTAATTGCTCTTCAAAAGGCTCTGCAGCTACAAACAACAAATCCTCGTTCCAAAACGGACTAATAGTCCGAGTAGGACAAACCTTAGTTTTCAAAATTTGATTCCCAACTTGAACTTTGACAAACACTTGTGGGAGTTGACTCTTGTCCTCCGATTCCACATCTTGTGCCTCGATCACGTTGACTCTAAGGTACCATAATTTAGGCGAGACGTACACCTTCGATCGAACGCTAAAAACGCCTTCCCCATGAACAGAAGCTGCATCCGAATGCCAAGCTTCCGGAAAAGCTTCATCAGCTTGTGTACCCATCCAAACTGCAAGCATTACTTCACCTCTACGGCCGTCTTCTAACCTATACCATTGTGGGGCCAAAGGGCTATCAGGTGGGACCCTTGTAGGCACTTCATTCATATCAAACACAACTTTTCCTATGTAATCATCTCTTCCCACCATTTCTCTGTCTCTTACAAACACTTCAAGAACAGAGGATTGGATTTTTTCTTTTGAAAAGGCAAAGACTTGATTCCATTCCGGATTTGTTTTCTTTTCAAATCTTTGTGTTTTTCCTTTGTAGTTTCCGAGCTTTACTTCTACGTATGGATCACAGCTTCCTGTGACCGGATTTGGGGGGAGGTTTTGTGCTTTTACGACGCGAACGTAGAGGTAGTACATTTGTTCGACGAGGTCGTAAGTGCTTGTGATTCTTTCGTTGGTGATCCACCCTCCACCGCCGCGGACTCCGCCGTGTGGCCACCGTTCTCCGAGCTCCGGTTTTGTGTCTTTGATCTTGTAGTCATCTTGAGTGCCCATAATGAGTTAATTCTTGGTTTTTTTTAGAGAAATTTATTGATTTTTTGTCAATGTTTGGAGAGTATGAAAGATGTTTAAGGTACGTTGCAAGAAGTTGGTGGAGCTTTGATGTGTTTGAAAGATGGAGATACAATCATGGACTTATGTTAAGATAAACCCAATTTGGAAAAGAATAAGAATTTGTAGGATAAGTTATATTTTTAGTCCCACTTAATTATACAATTGACACTCTTGGTCTTGTGCTTTATGTAATTAAATATTTGACACTTTTGATATGTATTTTACAAAATTGCAATTTTTATTTTGAGTATTAAAATATTTTGCATTTTTTGTTATGTCGCCTCATTTTTATCCAATTATTGCACTTTTGGTTCCATTATTGAGATGTTGATTAGGGCTGGAAATCAAAGCAAGTTATTCTATACTCGAGTCGAACTTGTTCGATGAAAGCTCGTTTAAGCTTTGATTCTTCGTACATATCAAATAAGCTTGAACTAAATTTATCGTTTGATAATTTCTGAAGCTCGATTCGAGCTCGACAAGCTAAAAAGTGAAAAAACACATATAAAAATATCAAGCTACTAAATATTCAATTAGTTTATTTTTTATTTTGTCGCTCATTGTGGATCATTATCACAAATTTATTCCCTATCTTAGTATTAATGCCTTTGTCATTCGTGTCCTATCTTTTGTTGAATTTCTGTTTTCATGGCTTGATGCATAATTTTTATCGTATTTAGAATACTAGGAAAGTGCATATACGTTGTACGTGTCTAGTTAATTTTATAGGTATTTTTTGTAAATTAGAGTAAAATTAATTTGACTATGTCATAAAATAGAGCAAATTAATCCGTTTTCACCTATTTTTAGTTTAAATCATTTTTCAACGGTTTAACCTGTTTTTTATAGCGGTTATAACTTATTTTTACCCTTTGACTATTTCGTCCTATTGTTTTTTTTCGTTTACCGTTACATTTTTCTACCGATTTTACCTTATTTTATCGGTTTAACTCCTTTTATTTTTACTGATTTTCTCTCACGTTTTTTATCATACTAACTAATTTTTACTTATTTTGCACATTTTTTTTTTTACTGATTTCACGTGTTCTTTTCACCAAACCTGAATTTTCATCAATCTGAAATATTTTCACCGGACTTTATTCAAATTTTCACCGATTTCACCTGCTTTTCAATGATGTTTGTCGTTTCTCATCATCATTTTTCACGAATATGACCCGAATTTTCATCGATTTCACATGTGCTTATCAATTTCAGGGGCACTTTTTTACCGGTTTCACCCAAATTTTCACCAATTTCGCCAATGTTCACCAATTTCCACCCGAATTTTCATTGATTGTCACATATTTTCAATGATTTCATATTTTTTTTATTATCGATTTCACCCTTTTCCACCAATTTCACACCCGTTTTTTACGAAAAGAATTCCATGAAAATTCGAGGTTATGCATATCTTGATATTATTGAATATTTTTTATATTCTAGCCAAAGTAAAATTACGTAATTAGCTAAGTCATAAGTATTTTTAATTCTATCATTGGTAAGATCTGCGATTCAATTTTAACTTTTTTTTTAGCATCAAGATATTTAAGAGAATTTATTTTAATTTTTATATTTAGAGAGTTTATGACTTATGTTTACTAAAATTTTAAATTAATATTTTCTTGCTTAAATAAATATTGATGCTATAATATAATAATGCTTATCTATTATTCAGGGGCTATTTAAAATAATATAGTATTTTTATGGTTTGTTTTTATCTATTATAAGAGAAGATTAAAATAACAAATATTGATGTAAGAGATAATTTATAAATTTTAGAGTTTATGTAGAAGATAAATATAATAAGACACTTTATGTTAATATATCTCTTCAGTTACTTTTATATATTTACCATTGAATTAAATAACAATTCAAATAAGGATATTTTAGTACGCACAAAAAAATTAAGAAATATTTATGATTTTATAATAGTAGAGATTGTTAACCAATATGCTAACCGATTACGCGCTGTTAGATTTTGAGTCTTATACTATTTTTTTTTTTTGTTTTTCAAGGGTTTTAATCTCTTTCGATACGCGTCATACACATTAAGTGGAAATCTCTCCCAACAGAGATTCAAACCCGAGTTTGCTACTTTGTAATAACTAGTCATTTTCACTAGATCAATCACCTATTGGTAATCTCATACTATTGTCTCAACTAGATTGAATGAAAATGGAGCGATAAGATATAAATTACAAAATATATTGAAAAATTGAGGACAAAAATAATTCAATTTTGAGTGCTAGGATCCAATATTGTGAAATTAAAAATATAATTTACCAAAATTTGTATTTTCTAATTGGAAATACAATCAAGAGACTTTAAGTTAATGTAAATAATTTTTGTATACCACTATTTGGTTTAGCCCAAAATTTAATTGAATAAGTGTGATACTAAAATATGTCATTTTTTTAGGCTAGTGTGTATATTGATCAGAGAGCTATAAGCATTTGCTTTGTTTAAACGCATAGTTTCATTAGCAACTATATATGCTTATGGGGTAAAAGTTTCAAATATTCCACAATATTTATCAAAAGTAGATTTAATGGCCTATCTTTAATGACAAAGGTTGTCTTTTAGACTTCAAAATCTATTGCATTCTATGCCTTTTCAGATTCTTGGTATGTTTCATTCAAAACCACTGAATATGATACCATTCTTTATAAGTCTTTCATAGAATATTAGAAGTTAAAAAAACTTAAAAAAATAAAGTTTAGTGGAAATACAATAAGCTATTTTACATTATCATTTTGTGTTCCAAGAGATAAATTGAAGTAGTAAAGAAGAAGGCTTATAACGTGGCCATACTCATAAAGATGCTTTCCATACTTTATTCTCTTCATCTTTATTCTTCTTTTGATCAAACTTTGAGCTGTCCATAATGCTTTCTTATAGTTCATCTTTAGATATTAATGTTGACACAAATGAGATGTTTTTCACTCTTTGTTATTGGATTATTTTTGTGTAGACTGGAGCATTTGAAATGCAAAAACATTTATTGTACTTTGCCTAAATATCCAAAACTCTTATGTGTTATTTTTATTATTAAATCCCCCTGTTCTTATTTTTTATTAGCAAAAAAATTCCTTCCAAACTGAGATGACAATTATATCTCATCAGAGGATGTAAGAATACCCCTCTTAACCTATAAAATATCAATAACCCCCCAACTGACTTAAGAAATTAACAAAATCCTCCTTATGATTTATGAATAAATTTCAAATGGATTTTTTGCTATTAAAAAAAAGAACACAGAGAAAAGATTCTGATTATAAAAATAACAAATGAATTTTTTTTATATATATTAAGCAAAACATAAGGGGTGTTTTTTGCTTTTAGTTCCATTTAAGTTTGATTAGAATAATGAAGGCTCTTTCATATATAAGTAACATAGTCAATGGAGCTAATTTTCATTTGCGTTCGCTTTGAAACCAACTCGGTTTGAAATATTTATTTGATTAGTCATTTGATGTAAGTAGAAATAATATGAAATGGATGTGGATCTTTAATGTAGGTTGATATAATCCATTAAACAATATTCGAACTTGATAACAAAGAAATGACTAATGTATATACTTAATGTTTTATTTTATGAATAACATTGACAACATTATTGTCAATCTATCAAGACATGAATTAAAATTTTCATTCATGATTTGTTACACCTCAATTTTAAAATAACAGCAAGAATTAAATTTATATCAATATTTTTCCTAAAAAAGGAATTAATTTAGATGCATTATCAATATCTTTGTTTCCCAACCCAGATTTGACTCATAAAAGATGCATGGATAAATATATAGGTCGGGGCTGGTCTTTTATTTTCTAAGCGATGGCAAAACTGAGGCCCCCATAAATCAAGAGGTCTTGAATTTAATTTTCACTAGTATGAGTTTTTTTTTTAGTTTAATACTAGTTTTTTTTATAGTTGATTTTCTATATAAATCGATTGTATTCAAATAGATATTATGATTCAGTGATATTAATTTAATGATTTAATTATTATTTCACTCAAAAAAAAAAAAAAATAGAATGTTTGAGTCTATGAGTTGAATTAAATGATTTCTATTGTATTTATTGGATTCGAATTTTTAGATAGAATTTGCCAAAAGTTCGAGTGTATGGTAGATCTAGATCCTAACCCGAATTCAACCCCCTGAATCCGGCTAAGGTGTACAAATTCGGATACTTGATCGATCAGAAACCGTTAGTTAGCCCTAACAAAATGCATGCGCCAATAAATTGAAGCCTAATCGGCTTGATTCGGTTCGATTGCAGCTTTTTGTTGGATGCTTTGGTGTGGAGGAAATAAATTAGTACTGGAATCGACTTTGTAATCTACTACTTTGAGAATTAATGAATTGCATACGGGGTTCCTAGGAGAAAAAAAATGAGAAATTGAAGCCTCATAAGTCATAATTAATTAAAGCTAAATAACTCTAATCAAACCCACCCCCCCCCCCCCCCCCCCCCCCTCCCCCCCACACACACCCAATTAACATTTTAACACTTTCATCCCTCATGTCAAAAAAATTATTCTTATGTCCCTCTTACTCAATATTTGTTACACTATACCTTATTTTCGACAAAAATAATTGCCATCCACGTGATTGTTACGAGGTATAATCCGGTCCAAAAATTTCATGGAACGGGTCAGGTTGTGGTTGAGTAAGTGTAATTTATGAGATGAGGGTATCAAGTTACCTCTCTTAAAGTCATGTGAATGACACATGAGAACAATTTGGTCAGGAAATTGTAGGAAATATGGTCGGTGTAACAAAATTTGTGTAAGAGGAATATAAATGTTAATTTTTTAACAGGAGAGACACAAGCATAAAATTGTTTAAACTTGAGGGACAATAGTGTGGTTTAGACTTGATTTAGATATTTGGATTCAAATCTGAGCGTTGTTCGTCAGTCTTATTTTTTTGTTTATTGATTTATTGGTGCAGGTTAAGTTTGAGTTGAATTAAAATGTCAAATGAAATGAACAATTATTATTTTTATGGAAACAATAGACTGGCGAATGAGTGGATTGGGTTGAGTTGGGGTTCATAATGAACGGGTTAAAAATAGATTGGGTAAAAAAATAGGTTAGTAAGACAAAATTGCAAAAAAATGTCCTAAACGAATTAGTGATTTTTCGTCCCCAAGCTATATCACTTAGTCAAATTCGTCCCATAATTTTATATTCTTTAGGAATATCGTCCCACTTGCCAAATGGATGCTTACGTGTCATGACGTGGCAAATTTTAGCATAATGTTCAATTTTAGCTTACGTGTCAGTAACTATAAGGCAAAATTATAAAAAAACGTCTTAAACTAATTATGGATTTTCGTCCCAAGCTATATCACTTAGTCAAATTCATCCCGTAATTTTTAGATTCTTTGGGATTATTGTCCCACTTGCCACAATGGATGCTTACGTGTCATGACGTGGCAAATTTCAAAAATTCATACTATTTTTCTCTTAAAAAAAAAATTAATGGCAATTTACTTCCATGTGATATTCATAATGCTCAATTTACATCTTTGTGTCATGATAATGTGACAGTTTACCCCCCCTGTGTTGTGATAATTGTTCATGCTAAAATTTGCCACGTCCTGATATGTAAGCAGCCATGTGGCAAGTGGGACGATATTCCAAAAAGAATATAAAATTATGGGGACAAATTTGGCTAAGTGATATAGCTTGGGACGCAAATCCAAAATCGCCTAATTAGTTTGGGATGTTTTCTGCAATTTTGGCTAACTATAAACAGGTTAAAGCTGGTTGGGTTAGAACTGGGCGGGTCTAACTTAGTCGGGGGCCCACATTGGGCTGGGTGGGTAGGCCCATTTATTTAGAAAAATAAAAAACACTACATAAAATTGTTATTCGGTGAGACAAAAATGTGTTGATCTAACAAAATAAAATTTTAATTTAAAAAATTGAATTAATATTTTTTTCTAAAATAAGTTTATTAACATTTCAATTTTATTTAATTTTAGCACATGTTCACTTTCTTTACTATATTCATATTTGCAGATGAGAATACTGGTTTAAATAAATTTATAAACGAGTTATAATTTACTATTTTCTTAAATTGACGGTGAAAAAATTATTGATGATACTTACTTTTATAAGACATTATGTATATATCAATTAAGATTTTAGAGCTCCCACTTCAACCGGAAGTTGCGGAACATATGGCGGGCAGCTAGACATGTTGAGTTTGGACGTTGTACAGTGGGAGGGATATCATCTTAGAAGGTGATGGCAAGACGGTGATGGATTGAATGGGAGATGGTTCATCTTCTTCAAGCTATCTTGGGACTGTTTTTTAGAGATATCTCGCGCTTATCTTGTAACTTTGATTCTTTTTCTTGTTTTCTTACATTTAGAGAAAGTAACTCTGTAGCTCATGTTTTAACTAAGGTAGGGTTTAGTATTCCCCCCTCCATTACCGAACTTCCACAGTTCATTGTAGACTTTATTCTTGATGATTTGACTTATCAATGAAATTTTTCTCATGGATTTTCCTAGAGGAAAAAAAAAAAAAAAAAAAGAGGTGTGATTTAGCCTTGATTTAGATATTTCGATTCAGATCACAACATTGTTCGTCAGTCTTATCTTTTGTTATTGACATATTGGTGCATGTTACGTTTGAGTTGAATTAAGAAATGAAAAAAATGTTAAATGAGATGAACAATTATTATTTATACGGAAACAATAGAGTGGCGAATGAGTGGATTGGGTTGAATTGGGTCGAGTATGGACGGGTTAAAAAATAGATTGAGTCAAAAATATGTTAGTATAAAACAGGTTAAAGCTGGACGGGTTAGAGCTAGGCGGGTCTAACTTAGTCGGGGCCCACGTTAGCCTGGGTAGGCCCATTTATTTAGAAACACTACATAAAATTGTTCTTCGATGAGACAAAAAATGTGTTGATCTAACTAAATAAAATTTTAATAAATATTCAATAGTTCACTACGTTTTTTAACTCAATTAACAAAGTATAATTTTACAACAACGAACATTTACTTAAGCAAATTTAATTATTTGCGTATCTTACTTAAGTTTCATTGAACTAATTTTTCACTAACATATATGAATTAAACATTGCTGCCAAACTAATTTAATTACTATTTTATCTTACTGTAATGACATAATTTATACTCCCATCATTACCTTATAATTGCCACAAAGCAAGTTATTTAATTTAAAATCCATTCGATTTATTTTCAAAAAATCATTTGACATGTCGACATTTAGACATATATAAATTGTTGCATTGTTAGAAATATGATATTTTCATATATTTTAAGATAAATTAGATTTCACTTTCTTTGAAAACATAAGAAAAAAATAAAAAAGTCAATCAAAATAGGTAAAACAAAATTAATGTAATCATATTTGGAAAATGATTTTATAAAGAATATAAAGTTGGGCCAAAATCCATTAGAAAGTCCAATATAAAGAAATTGAAATATCACTCATTGTTGGGCTTCATAAACCAGAGGTGACTAATTAATAAGAGAGTACAGCAGAGGTATGTATAGCAAAATTAAACTTCATTTTCTTTTTGTTAATAAAATAAAAAGAAAAAAAGTTGGGTTTTCGTGTGTAATTAGTTGGCCCGTTCATGCCCATTTCTAAACCCGCTTTTGGCCCAAACCAACCCGATAAATATTCTGGGGTTGGGCTCAAATGGACCTAGACAAGTTACATACCGACTCTTGGGCTCTGGCCCGAAGTCAAAACAAAAAGCCAAATTTCTTATATGAATTATGAGGGAAAAACATTTTCGATACCAAACTTTATTTCAAAAAATACATTTGATACCAAGTTTTTCAAACAAACACATTTCATACCATGATTTACACTCTCTTGACACATTTAGTTTTGCCGTCAATTTTCAGACGAAATTCAACACGTGTCGCTCATGTGCCCGTTAAATTGCGATGGGATGGAGAATATGCACGGGTTTTAAAGACCCACACATGAACGACACGTGCTAAATTTCGTCTAAAAATTGACGGCAAAACTAAATGTGTCAAGATTGTGTGAATTATGGTATGTAATGTGTTTTTTGAAAAAGCTTGGTACCAAATATATTTTTTGGATTAAAGTCTGGTATCAAAGGTGTTTTTCCCTCTATCAATTATCGTCCCAAATTGATTGACTTATATCAGAACTTGTAATTTATAATAAAATTTTTATTATGAAACGAACTCATATAGTGGTGATATTATTATTTCTAATAAATTTCTTGAAGGGTTCAACTCCAAAATAATCAAAACTTTGATCATCGTTTATAGTCTAACATTACAATTTTTTTTAATTACAGATTACACCAATATCATCAAATCATAAATATTTTCAAGTATAACCAAATTTTAAAGAAAAATAACTATAATAATGATTAAATATATAATTATTGGAAACTAGAAAATTTCACCTTGAAATTGTAACTAGTTTCTTTTTGAAGCCTTTTCTTATAGGCAAATTTTAATGAGTTAGAACCTAGAACCATCGTTGATAGATATTCTGAAATTGTTGTTTTAGTCCCAGATTAATTGGACTATTAGTAATTCCGTTGCGTCATTTAAATATTTTTTGCTGTTGATTAAAATTTTATATTTAGTCCAAATTATTGAAAATATATTTTGCAACTTTGGTCCCAATTTTTTTGATGACGATTTTTATTTTGCACTTTAGATATCAAATTAAATGAATAATTGAAAAAAAAAACCAAAAATATAAAATATTTCAAACTATAACTGCAACTTTAATGTGATGCCTATCTTCCCAAAGAACTGGTCAGTTCAAACTGAAATAATTGCACTTTGAAATAGGCTGAAACAAGACCACTCTCTTGTTTCCAACAAAATCAACATTTTCCATATTTAGAAACCAGAAAAGGAGGGCTCATGGGCCCCACTTTGAAAGTTTCTGGACTTTATGTTAAGTGTGAATTGTATTTAAGCCCATGTTGAGGTCCCTCAACCAAAAACCATTTGGGCCCCAGCTATTAAAATCAAAGTCAGGGTCTTTTTGCTAAATTTAGCCTATATATAACTTCATCCTTCACCCAAAAGCAAACATCATCAATATTCAATAAATACACGTGTCATCTTTCTAAAATCATTCCATACCCAATATTATATAAATTTTGACGTTTTAAGTTAATGAGTTTAATTTATAATCTGATTTGTAATTTATCCAAAAGTTTGATATTTCTTAAGATATATTGGATTGTTCCAGTAAAGTTTAAGAAATATACAATCGGGGGGATTATACTCAAAATTGTCATTTGAAATTAAATGCTGAATTATCTAAGTATCTTTGGAATTTTGTGTTGATTATGCATATCTATTGCAATTTCTTGGTTGAGGTATTTTTAATAAATTACACCAAAAAAGATGATGATAGGAATTGTTATAGTTTCTGGTCCTATAATTTTGATTTTAGATCGATGTGGACTCCTCCATTCCCAGGAACCGAACTTGGTTCTACAATTTTCTAACTTCTTATAATTTTTTTTTTAGAAACGGTATTATATCATTACATCAGTCATGTTATAATAAATCCATTCAATCGCTACCAAAATATAAACATAAATAAAACTACAAAGATTAGCTTTAAACTAGAAAAATACACACGTTAGTAGGAGTCGAACCGAAGGCCTCTTGTCCAACTAACAATCGTGGTCAGACCATGACCCACTATATATGGTGATTTGCAACTTTGGTGCCGATGCATATTAAATTATATATTTAATACTATAATTTAAAATTGCACATCTCATACCACCGTGAATGTTTTTGGACGGAATTGGCTACGCTCGAACTTAATACCATAATTTAACATATGATTACACATCACATACAACCGTCAAGTATTTTGGACGGAATTGACCATGTGCATCACAAGAGGCCCTTAAGTCATTCTCCAAAAAAAAAGAAATAGCATTTGGAAGGAAAAAGTGATTTATTTTTCTAGTAGTATATCAAATTGCATGATTTTTGGACCTTTATACAATAAAATATAAACTAATCTAAAAAATAAAAAACGTTTGATACCAAAAATGTCAAAATAATGTGACTTTTCCATCCAAAATGTTGAGATGATGGCCATGCGATAGATAAATTATTTTGTGCAACCGTTGCACGAATGGTGTGGTGCAACAAATGATTACAATTGTATTTGAGCTTCTATATTTATGGAGAAGTTACTTTTAAAATCTCTTCCACACTGTGTATTGATATGCTAAACAGTTTTAAATAGATCCCAACTGTTTGCTCCACCATGTCATCCATGCAATGGTTGTACTAAATAATCACTCCATACGATACACGTGGCCATTTCAATCCAAATAATTAACAATGGCATACATAATCGTGTTAAATTATGGTACGAAATGAGCAATCAACATGCCTCGGTGTCAAAGTTGTAGACCATCCAATTGTATATGGAAAAAACGATTTTACTAATAAAAATATCCAACATTAATTAAGGGCTACACACTTTTGCCGTTTTGTTTATCACCCTTTTAGGCTCCAAGAATTCTAGCATGGCAAAGATTTCCTATAAATGGAAAATTTGGATAGACTAACATATAGTCTTTATGTTGTTTTCGTTGAAAAATGCACCTTTATCCCCCTCATAATTTTTCATGTTGATATTGATTCACGTGCCTCCCTCAATTAAAGTTAATCCATAATATGTTTCAGTAGCGATCTTGAGATTATTAGCCCCTATAATGATATCAAGATGCCCAAAAAAACAATAAAATTTATGAAGCGAAATTAAA
>JAYDYQ010002592.1:0-24987 GCA_034814905.1 Penstemon davidsonii
ATATCGAGGACGATCACGTCAACGGTACCATACATGTAATCTCGGGCGGTCCAGCTGGCGGCGATAGTCGAAACGCGAGACGAAAGACAGCCCGATCTTTGGAAAAAGAAACTATTGTCCCTAAAGAAATTTGGACGCTCGAAAATAAGAATTCGATCAAAGAAACTATCAGCTTCGATGAAAGTGAAGTCCCTAGAAATATGAATTGGGACGTTAACGAAGACCATCCTAATTTTCCGATGGTCGTCTCACTCAGAATCTCTGATTTTAATGTGAAAAGAATCCTGATTGATAATGGAAGCTCGGCTAACATCATAGCCGTCGAAGCTTTGAATCAAATGAATTTAGGGAAAATAACCCTTCAAAGAGTGGCCACGCCACTAGTAGGGTTCGGAGGAACAGAAATAGTTCCAGCAGGAACTATCAATCTAAGTGTAACTCTCGGAAACAAACCTCATCGAGTGGTAAAAATGATAAAGTTCTTAGTGGTAGAAACGCCTTTCGCCTATAACGCCATCTTGGGAAGACCGGCTTTAAACCAATTCCGAGCAGTTGTTTCAACCTATCATCAGAAGATAAAGTTCCCTACGGTCTCTGGGGTTGGCGAAATAGTTAACGATCACTGTATGGCGTGGGATTGTTATAATACGTCACTATCTTTGAAAAGAAACATCGATCCGTTAACGCCGTCAAAGAGGAAGTCAGTAGGATCTTCAATGGAGAAATCTCTAGAGCCCGAATTACCTAATACGGAAAGAATCGATAAAAAGGGAAAAGAACCTGTCGATCTGACTTTACGCGCACCTGAGCATAAAGAGATCAAACTTATCAAGAATGATCCGACCAAAATCACTAGGATAGGAACAGAACTATCTCCACAGGGAGAAATCCTGTTGATCAACTTCTTAAGAAAAAATATGGACGTATTCGCTTGGAGCTCGGAGGACATAGTGGGGATAGATCCGAGAATAATAACCCACTCGTTGAAAATCGATCCGAACGCAAAACCGGTCAGGCAGAAGAAGAGAAATCATGGCCCTGTAAAAGACAAAATAATAAAAGCAGAGGTTGAGAGGCTTTTAATGTCTAAACAGATAAAAGAAATACACTTTACTGAATGGCTATACAATGTCGTACTTGTCTCAAAGGGTGACAAGAAGGATAACAAGTGGAGAATGTGTAATGACTTCACAGACTTGAATAAATTGTGCCCAAGAGATCCTTATCCCCTACCAAGGATCGATCTATTGGTAGACTCAACAGCTGGTTTCGCAATTTTCAGTATGATGGATGCATTCCAAGGTTTCTACCAAATTTTCATGGACGAGAAAGATCAAGAAAAGACTGCCTTCGTCACCGAACAGGGAGTATATTGTTTTGTAGTAATGCCGTTCGGATTGAGAAACGCAGGAGCAACTTATCAACGATTAGTGAACTTGATGTTCAAAGAACTCATCGGAGAAATAATGGAGGTATACGTTGATGATATGTTGGTCAAAAGCATGAGCGAAGAAGACCACATTCAACACCTCGATCGATGCTTCAGAATCTTAAGGAAGTACCGAATGAAACTAAATCCTTTAAAATGTACCTTTGGGGTACGATCGGGAAAATTCTTGGGTTACCTAGTTCATGAAAGAGGCATCGAGGCGAATCCAGAGAAAATACGGGCTATCACAGAAATGGAGCCCCCTAGAAATATTACCCAAATACAAAGCTTGGTCGGGAAAATAGTTGCCCTCAACAGGTTCATTTCAAGGTCGGCTGATAAGAGTCTGCCATTCTTTCAAACGTTGAGGAAGGCTAAAACCTTTGAGTGGACCCAGGCTTGTGATCGTGCTTTCGACCAGCTGAAAGAATATCTAACCTCACCACCATTACTAGCCAAACCTGCAGAAGGACAGCCTCTTTACATGTACATTGCTATCTCCGAAGAAGCAGTAAGCTCGGTTATGGTAAAAATTGAAGGCTCGGAACAAAAGCCAGTTTATTATTTGAGTAAAATACTGCAAGGAGCTGAAAAGAATTATCTGGTGATCAAAAAATTCGCTTTGGCTTTAGTAACATTAGCACGAAGGTTACGACCTTATTTCCAATCATACAAAATTATCGTGCTAACCAACCAGCCGTTAAGACAAATTTTGTCGAAACCTGAGGCCTCGGGAAGATTGATCAAATGGGCCGTAGAGCTGGGACAATATGAGATCGAATATCGACCTCGCACGGCGATCAAAGCCCAAATACTTGCCGACTTCCTCCTAGAAACTCCAAGTCTGTCAGGGACAAGATCTGCCGTAACATCGGAAAGTGATAACAACATTATGACAGTCGATGGTTTGCCATGGCTTATGCACGTCGATGGTGCATCAAGCAGAGATGGTGGAGGTGCGGGAGTTAACTTCCAGGGACCGAACGGTGAGGATATGAATTACGCCATCACCTTGGACTTCATGATAACTAACAATGAGGCAGAGTACGAAGCTTTAATTGCGGGGCTGGAAATGGCCATACAAGCCAATATAAAAGTTTTGAATGTCTTGACAGATTCCGAGCTGATTCAGAGGCAGATCAACGGAATGTATGAGGCAAAAGAATACAATATGATAAAATATTTGGCGAAGGTGAAAGAGTTGATTGGAAAGTTTGAAAGGTTTGACATTCAAAATATCCCACGTGAAGAGAATCGGTGGGCTGATCAACTATCTAGATTCACAGGCAAGGGATGGTAAGTCAAAAAGAGTAATCACCTGGCTAATCTCCAAAACACCGTCCATCGATCTCGATACTATTCCTGTATCCGAAGTAATGGATATCGACTTAGCAGCGGACAGCTGGATGACCCCGTTAATCACTTATCTGACAGATGGGACGCTCCCTGGCTGTAAAAACGAAGCTAGGAGAATAAGATATCGTGCTCCAAGATATGCCATGGTAGAAGAAAAACTCTATAGACGATCTGTTTCTGGAATTCTATTAAAATGCATTCCCGAGCACCAGGTTCAAAGCATCCTCTATAATATCCATGAAGGAGAAGCCGGAAATCATAGTGGAGCTCGAGCACTCACACTCAAGTGTTTACGAACCGGGTACTATTGGCCCACAATGTATGCAGATGCCCAGGATTACGTCAAACATTGTCATTATTGCCAAATACATTCGAATATAATACATCAACCAGCAGAGACTATGCACTCAATCCCGATCTGCTGGCCTTTCGATCAATGGGGTATTGACATAGTAGGACCATTCCCAATTGCCAGATCGAAAAAGAGCTATGTCCTGGTCGCTGTTGAATATTTTAGCAAATGGATCGAATGTGTAGCCCTAGCTCGGATAACACAATTTCAAGTTATAAATTTTCTTTGGAAGAATATAGTCTGTCGTTTCGGAATCCCGAGGATTTTGATTTCCGACAATGGGACCCAATTTGCTGGAAAACAAGTCAAAGAGTGGTGCTCAAAGTTTGGGATACAACAAAACTTCACGTCCGTTGGACATCCTCGAGCAAATGGGCAGATGGAAGTTGCAAATCGGGAAATTATCAAATATCTGGAAAAAAGACTGGATGAAGCTAAAGGAAAATGGTTGGACGAGCTTCCTGGAGTCATTTGGGCTAACAGGACGACGGTGAAAGCCTCCACCGGTGAGACGCCATTTAGCTTGGTTTATGGATCGGAGGCGGTTATCCCGGTTGAAGCACTAATCCCCAGCCCAAGAATCGAGTTGTTCGATAAAGAATCAAATGATCAACTAAGAAAAGACGATGTCGTTCTAAGTGAAACAATAAGGGAAAAAGCCAGTCTTCGTCTAGAAGCAGCTAAATCTAGCATGGAAAAGGCCTACAATCAAAGAGTGAGGATAAGGTCGTTCAAGGAAGGCGATTTGGTACTTAAAAAGGTTGAAGTGTCGAAGCATGTGGGAAAATTACAGCAAAATTGGGAAGGTCCGTATGTGGTGACGGCGGTCGGAAAAAAAGGATCGTATAAAATAGCCCATATGGATAGAACTCCACTTCCTCGAACATGGAATGCAGTAAATCTCAGAAGATATTATGGTCGTTGATTTCAAAGAAGAGGTCCTAGGAAATTAGACAGGATTTTTCAAAAAATTAGTTTTTCAGTTTTTCTATGTTTTGTTATTTTCCTTTCAGGCATCAAATATAATAAAAGCCTTTGCTTATTTCTCCATATATTACGCTCAAGAGACAATTGTCGACGAATGATCTACAAAGGTTAAAACCAAAATTTGGTAAAAAACCTAAGTACAACAAAACTTTGAGTAAAACCGATTGGGTCGGTATAAACTCATCGATCTCCTTACGAATGATCTACAAAGGTTAAAACTAAAATTTGGTAAAAAACCTAAGCACAACAAATCTTTGAGTAAAACCGATTGGGTCGGTATAAACTCATCGATCTCCTTACGAATGATCTACAAAGGTTAAAACCACAGTTGGTATAAAACCTAAGTATAATAAATCATTGAGTAAAACCGATTGGATCGGTATAAACTCATCGATCTCCTAACGAACGATCTACAAAGGTTAAAACCACAGTTGGTATAAAACCTAACTACAACAAATCTTTGAGTAAAACCGATTGGGTCGGTATAAACTCATCGATCTCCTAACGAACGATCTACAAAGGTTAAAACCACAGTTGGTATAAAACCTAAGTATAATAAATCATTGAGTAAAACCGATTGGGTCGGTATAAACTGATCGATCTCCTAACGAACGATCTACAAAGGTTAAAACCACAGTTGGTATAAAACCTAAGTATAATAAAACATTGAGTAAAACCGATTGGGTCGGTATAAACTCATCGATCTCCTAACGAACGATCTACAAAGGTTAAAACCACAGTTGGTATAAAACCTAAGTATAATAAATCATTGAGTAAAACCGATTGGGTCGGTATAAACTCATCGATCTCCTAACGAACGATCTACAAAGGTTAAAAACCAAAATTGGTAGAAAAACCTCAGTACAATAAATCCTTGAGTAAAACCGATTGGGTCGGTATACACTCATCAATCTCCTAACAAACGATCTAGATAGGCAAAACAATTGCTAAAGTAAATAAAACAGAAGGTTAAAGCAAAACCAATTGGGTCGATAAGAGCTCATCGTACGAATAAACTAACTGATATATTGCAAGATTTTATTAATTCAAAACAACCATATACATCGGAAAGCTACACATACTCCCCTAACTAATCGACAGCAAATCCTATTACATGATGAAGAAAGGAGCTAACAAAGGGACTTCAGCTTCGTTTATCTCTGTATTTCTCTCAGAATTCTTGCCACCAGCTAGGACCAGTCGTGCTTACGACCACAAAGCTTTGGAATCAGAGAGAGCTTTGAGAGATCATAATGTTACGACGGTCGATGGTGGTCAGCATTTTTGGATCATACCTTCTCGTTTTAATGAACTGACCAGCTTTCCACCGACCACGTAACTAATAGATCGGAACCCCACAACACCGACCTTTACCCATTTACGTAGGTTGGTCGGTTCATGGTTGGCATTCCGATCCATTCCCCTTATTAGGGGTCGGAGATTTCATGGTTTTTGAGAAATCTCCACTTTCTGATTCCGCCCATATCAAGTCGATGTAATAAATAATTTGTTTGATTCTCGAGTTAGGCGGACGACCACCATTTTGAACAAAGAGGAAGTACATTGTTTAAGGGTTTTTACTTCTGATGGTAACTAACTGAAAAGATTCCTTTTATAGACAGGATGAGTTAAAATCCAACGGTGAAACTCGCATCCAATCAACGGCAATGACGCAACATCGGGAATTACGTTATAAAGTCATAACTACAAGCCTTAAATGCAGAAATGGAAATAAATGCGCTTTTGAGTCGGTCAACATAAAGTCATATATTAGATCGATGGAGACGGTACAAATGACTATCATAGCAGAACTAATATTACATGTCAAATATTTCTATCTGAACAGAAAACATCGATCAATACACTAAGCAATTACACCTGCGAAATATCAAAAGAAAGAATCTGGTTTCCAAATACTTCAGAGCACCCTCGGAACGATCATTTTTTCTACTTGAGGAACAGTAACGAGAAACTAAAGTTCAGGCATTCTTCGTAAAAACGACATCTGTCGATCGTCCAAGGAAGAATACGCGCTTTCGCAACTCGACCACCTCGAAAAAGCTGATGCTTCTTCCTTATACAGTAGAATAGGGATCAGAAGGACCTCATGCATGGCATCGTCGACCTGTTAGAAACAAGTTGATTTCGATAAGCATAGAATCCTGCTTTCCTCTAATCTCGACCTCTATCATACGGCGTAGTTTATGGTCGACTAATCCCCAGTTATAAGATTCGCCCGACCATCACCATATAAGATGGAGATCTCTTCTTTCCAATTCCTCCCATACCAAGTCAAGGATTCATCATTTGATAAGATAACACATTTTGGTGGTCTACAATGCTTGTAACAATGACAATACTTGTTGGACAAGTTCATTTCTGAGAATGAGGAAGCATGGAATGACCCTTTTTATAGGCGGGGGATAAAGGATCCAATGGTGGTACATTGAGACCCTATCAACGGTCCAGATTAAGAGCGTTACCAGGATAATTCACAGCGTCGAATGTATAATCAATCATTGCTATAGAACTAACAGTATCAGACTCCAGATAAACAAGTCAAGAGTAATTGATTTTGTTCAGATCTTTAAAAGGGTCGTTACGTTCCACAATAATCGCCGATCATCAGAAAAACCTACATTTATCTTCGAAACCTAACTACAATTATTACAAATACTAGCCTACTATGCTACTCCTCGGAATGATCTGCTCCTTCAATCCAACCTACTCCTTATTCTCAGACTACTACCGCTGCATGGGTAAAGTGTCCACCTGAATAGAAGAATATGTTACCCAGCTCTGGATTTTGTTTCCTTTTTAGATTGAAATCAAGAGAGACGAGGAACATGCAGAGGTGCGTATTCTTACTTGGACCTTCTGAGTGGTCGACCTTCAAACGGGCGACATTGTAATCAGGAAGCATACTGCATCTGGGGTCGATCACAGTATCAAGCTAAAGCACACTGAGGGAGGAATGGTTCAAAGGGTACTTTTTTCTGCAAACGAGGAAGGAAAGAACTTTGCTGTCATACAATTGAGACAGGTTCGTTCTCCATGCCTTGAAGACAAGTTTTCGAGCATGCATGGACAGAAAAGGATACCTTCCCCAGGGGACACCATCATTTTTAATGAACTAACCAGCTCTCATTACTCACGAAATAATTGGGTAGATGTCTTGAAATATTTAAGGGAGACATATTATTTCAGTCTTTTATTTTTCCTACTTCTCCAATAAGTTATTTATAGTATGGGGAATTGTCAATTAACGGATAGAGCATACGAAACGTTCCTACAGTTACGGCACACCTACCAAATTGACTTCTTGTCTCCCAAGAATATTGAAACAAGTTATTTATTGGCAATCAGGTCGAAAAGACACATCGTCTACACAGAAAACGAACAAAAAGAGCATGATCCTCTATTCATCAAGCAAAATATATTTACATAAAAAAAAAAAAAAAAAAAAAAAAAATGATGAAAGACCCTTGTCTATTGTTCGAGAGCATGATCGGGACTTGTCTGATAAGCAAGAAAGTTCATCATTTCGTTGGCACGCTGCTTATATCCAAGAGAAAAACCTCTGTCAAACTCTCGCCCTTTCAACTGGAGAAGGTCTTCTTTTTCCTTGGTGAGCTGTTCTTTATCGAACACCAAGTTCCTATTTGCTTGGGCAAGTTCTTCTTTCTCTTTAGTAAGTCTTTCAGCAGAAGCTCGGAGGTTCTCCACCTCGGTCATCAGCAATCGATGAGCGACAACGATCGAGTTCATCCGTTCAAGAGACTCTTCTCGAGAAAAGTAAGCCTCATCATTTTGTATCCCGAGCTGAAGAGCTTCATGCTTAGCCTGTTATGGAAAAGAAAAAGAATGAGAAACTTCTAAGGATATAAAGGTCATCGTTACAACAATAACACACTTACCAATTCCAAACGCTTGAAAATGGACTGAACGAGACGTAAAGAAGAATGGTTCTGCAGTTTATCGAGCTCCTTGGGCAAAATTGTACCCATTCCCAGATTCCAAGAAACCCCATTAGGCTCGAGGGTTGTTGGAATGCATGCATCAGCCGAAACCCCACCAGATCGACGCATCCCGAACTCAGTTATTTCTTCGACCTGCTCCTTGAACGGACGATCGTCTAAAAGAGACGGATCGTCCGCGGTATTTTCGAAGCCAGAATGGCTGGGACCAGACCCAGTTTTTAACACATCTTGAGAAATGGGGACAGGAGAGATGGCTTGGGTATGTTGAGAACTTGAAGCAACAACCTGCGAAGGCAAAGGAGCAAAGAAAGACTCAGGGATATCTTCCACAGAGCCCCCTAGTTGCAGAGTTTGCTCAACCTCAGAGTTGGGGACAGTAATTACGCCCTGCTGAGAATCTTCTTGACTTGAAGTTTGATTTGTTGTATTTCGACCGGAAGGGGGACGTTCGTCCATTGATCGGTCGACTGGAGGAGGAGAAGTAGCTCGAGACTCCTCATTCGTTGTCTGGACAACGGAAGGAGGAAAAATAGCTAGTGAATCCTCGTTTGTTGTTTGGTCGACTGGAGGAGGGGAAGTAGCTCGAGACTCCTCATTCGTTGTCTGGACAACGGGAGGAGGAGAAATAGCTCGTGACTCCTCGTTTGTTGATTTGACTATTGGAGGAGGAGAAGTAGCTCGAGAATCCTCATTTCTTGTTTGATCGACGGGAGAAGGAGAAGCGTCTCGAGACTCCTCGTTCTGGTAAACCTTTAGTACGTTTGGATCGACTATTGGACTACGGATCGGAGCCCGTGAAAGTCCCATTGAAGATTTCACCACTTCCTTTGAAGATGAAGGAATATCGTTCAGTATTTTTGGATTTCCTCCTGAAGAGGATGACACCGGATCAGATCGAGACATGTCTTCCCGAGAAGAAGCTCTACCCTGGGAAGATGATTGAAGTGTATTTTCCGTTCGAGCTTTCTTCCTCGGAGTATCTCGTCGGGACTGACCCCGCAGAGATCGTTTGGCAGCTCCAGAAAAGAGGTTGGAACTCATGATCAAAAAATCGGAAATTCCTATGAAATATCGAACTAAGAGCTCCGATCAACAGCAAGAAATTTTTATATTACAAGTGGGGACGCGCGGTAAAACTTCAAAGATTTTACCTTTATATATAGTAAAGGAAATGACAATTATGTCCTCAATCCTTGGAGGGCACAGTAAAATTCAAAATGAGAAACAAAATGGATCATCCAATGCATGCTGCGATTTTCAAAACGACGAAGAATATTTCATCTAAATATCATATATATCAAGGAAAGGTCTTTTACATGTTCTACAAGACCTGATACGTAAAACGACAAAAACTACAAGAATGACAAAGGAAAATGAAAGGAAATCATAAAAAACATTCTAAGATGGGGAGTTGGCTTCATTCGCGGACAATCTTTCCTCATCTTCTCCATTCTTTTCTTCGACCTGGTCTCCTTCGATGTCCTCTTCGTCGTCGTCGTCTCCCTCTTCGCCTGCTTGATCACCCATAATATCCGCTACTAACTCCAAATCAGGCGTTGGCACAGGAAATGGAGTTCCATACTCATCGACTAAGTGAGCCAGAGGGTGGTTACTATACTCAACAGAAGATAAGCAATCGAGAGGATAGTCTTGAAGTCTTCGATCCTTTTCGATAACCATAACTCGGCGATATTCGTCGCGCCTATCAGGGATCTGCCCAGACTCAATTAATTGATCGACGCCCTTATAGAACGAGCTCAATAGCAAACCTCCGATCTTTTGATGAATTATGGCAGTATGCACAGGGGAATCAAGAAACTCTCGGACGATGAGTTCGACGTCGGGTGACCGGTGATCATCAATGACCCTCTCTAGATCAGAAGAACCATCCTCTTTTGCCGCGAGTTGAGATCGAAGTGAGACGATCTCCGACTCCAGTTTACTAACTTCAGTGGCATGCGAAACTCGCTGCTCATCCATTTCTCGATTTAACTGGTCGACCTGGGCCTGGTATCGACTAGCATCCGTCATCATACCAATGATGTGCGGATTGTCTGTTTCCAAGTTCTCATTAGCGAGAGGTGCAGATTGAGTCTCAGCGGAAGCCCGAGAGTTACCGACCTGAGTAAGTTGATCTTCGAGCTCCTTAACCCTGGCGGTTAAAATGTTGTTGCTTTCTTCAACATATTTGCATTGTTCTCTATGCAATGCCATATCATATAGCGCGGAGACCAAGGCATTACCAGTCTGTGGCAAGAAAAATTGTCTAAGTAAAAACCAAGAAGAATATTGAGGACTATTAAAAGAACGGAAGGAGTTAAAGAATATTACCACTTCGTGAGCATGAGCTGCCCTTGCTAACTGTTCGAGGGGCTTCTTCATAACAGTCCTCTCCACATCTCGAACAAAGGTCGAGGATAGGAGAAGTCGAATGGATTTATCGACCACATTCTCCTTATCGTCAGACATCAATGAATCTTTCTCAGAATAACCGGCCGCCCGTTTCCCTTGAAGATGACTCTCAATCATATCTACCAAAGAAGCTTTATGGCTAGTATCTCCGATGTGAGTGAAATACTCTCCTCCTTTGTCAAAATATTGAGTTCTTCTTTTAGCTTCAGGGCCGGTAGGATTACGTTCAGGCCAATGTTGACTACCCAGAATACCATATTTCTCCCTAAAAGTTTTGGGCGGAAAACCGCGGCCCGGGCGAGAGCTTGTAGACGGTATGTTTGAAGAAGTCGCACCAGAGAAAGGAGGAGCTACTCGGATAGGATCTGCATTCTCGAACGACTCCTCCTCAATGTCCTCCAGATCCTGGAATTGGTTTCTTCTCCTTTTTCTGGATTGCTTTTGCTCTATGGGGACTTTACCCGAAGACCTTTTCGAGTTCGAAAGGACTGATTTTCCGACCACGGAAAAGCGGTAGTTCTCGACCATGGAAGCTACAACATGAAATCGATAAACATTAATGGACAACAAAATCGTAAATCCTTTTCTAAAATTACTATTAGCAAAAAATCTTACATAAAGATCGATCATCCGAGGGGATAGGGAAATCCAAAGAACTCAATCCAGCCTTCCGAAGGAAAATCTCTCCGATCAAATAAGCTGATTGGTATTTATTTGATCTCATCTCCTCGATCAAAGCAGTTGAAAATTGGTCGTCTGGAGCCATCTCACCAATCACCTTTCGACCACCGTATACCCAAGAATCGTTGTATCCCCAGTCATGAGTAAACTCCTCAGTTTCTCCGTTCTCAAGGATATGCACGGTCGAAGCCTTAACAAAAAAGAAATTTGATTTCCACTCCGTGTTGTTGCTCGAAATGGCGTTTTCAAGAACAGCGTAACCAGGTCTTTGGCTAACATAATAATAACCTCTGTTGGAGGAGGTCGATACGGAGAGTCGAAAAAAGTGAAGAAAGTTACGGAACGAGGGCTGCAGACCTCGCGCGACCATCAAAACAGAAAAAGCCATCATAAAGGCAATGGCATTTGGAACAAGTTGGGTCAAAGAGACAAAGAAAGTCTCCAAGAATTGACGAAGAATTGGAGAAAGGGGAAAACGGAGTCCATGTTCGAAGTGGGACGTATAGAAAGCTCGACAGTTCGTAGGAGGAGTGTTGACTCTCTCTTCGGGAGTAGGAATAATGATCTCAAAATCCGACGGGAAATAGCGACCGAATTCCTTTTTCAAAAAAGGTAGATCTTCTTCTTTCCATCGAGAAGGAAAGAATTCCACAGGAGCGGAAATTTGAGGTTGAGCCGTCTTAGATTTTTTGGATGCCCTGGACATCATCTCCTCCTCTGGGACAATTTCCACCACCAAGCTATCAACTTCCTTTTCGGCATAATCTCTAATCTCTTCTACTTGAGAATTGTCTGCTCCTTCGTCATCAGATGAAGGAATATCAGGATTGGAGATAATAGGTGGTACTTGTTCTCCTACATTTTGAGTTGAGGAATGGGGATTCTGCGAGGTCGAAGCCATCGGCCCTTGAAGTAATGCGCTCGAGGAACATAGTGCATTTAATGCGACTGACAGAACCGTAAAGTAATCAGACTGTAAATGTACAGTGAACAGTTGCAGATCGCATTTCATAATTATGACCGTTACTCGAAGACCAGCTCAGCTTGCAAATATGTCTCACTTCAATGGACATATTCAAACATCAAGTATAAAATATAAATAGATCAAGACTCAAGAGTGGACGACAACAAAACACACTTGCAAAAGATTTCTATGTCCAATTCTCTCGAGCAATATCTATCAGCTAAGTCATTTGTTGACAAAGCTTTTCGTTGAAGATCAAATTTAAACACTTTCAAATCCTAGTGATTGTCAACTGAGTGTTGTAAGAAGTGTATATCCAATCTTAGTGCAGAGATATAACTTCCTAGTTAGGTTTTCCGAGTAATTTCCTAAAAGGAACTTAGTGTTCTAGCTTGTGGTTTATCATTTGTTGTAAATGCACAAGTTATTGTACTGATGACTGAGCGTTCTAGTATAACCTAAATCTTCGTGATTTAGAAGAGTGGATTAAGAGGATTTTTTCCTGTGAACCACTATAAAAATTCCTTGTGTGGTTTAATTTCTTGCATCACATTGCATACTTTTTAAGTATAGTAAATCGTTTTAAAAGATAAGACTTTTAACTTGAGGAATTTTCTAAAACCAGAGATAAAACTTTGAAGTAGAAACTTGTTTGAAAAACATACTTGCATATTCCGCTGCAAAAACTTTTTGAAATTCTAAGTTACTTGAGAAGATAAGTAATATTAGTGAAGTGGTCTACCCGGTTGATCAGCTTAGTGCCGAAACAGCTTAGTAGTCTTACCTTGCTAATAAGCTTGCACTACTTAAGCAAAGTTAGAGTTTTATAAGGTAAAGAGGTATATTCATCCACCCCCCCCCCCCCCTCTAGACCTCATCATGACCACTTGGGACCAACAAGTGGTATCAGAGCGGGTGGTTCTTTAAAGATCATCCTGCCTGATCAAACGAGTTTGATCCTAGTTGTGTTTTTCTAACATTTTCAGAAAATTTGCATATTTTGAAAATCTGAACTACTTTTTGAAAATGGATTGTATCAGCCTTATACCTTACATTGGCGGTATGAGTTTTGAAGACTGGAAAATAAGAATGGAAATTTTTCTTGTTGCTTACAATGACATCATGTTCACTAAAGGTCCATTCAAGATCATTAAGACTATCAAAGTCCCTAACCAACCTGATGTCATAGTTGAAAAAGAAGTGACGGAGATGACTCCAGAAGAAATCATGTTTATATGATGTGACATCATGTTTACATGTCACTAAAGGTCCATTCAAGATCATTAAAACTATCAAGGTCCCTGACCAACCTGATGTAATAGTAGAAAAAGAAGTGGCGGAGATGACTCCAGAAGAAATCAAGCTGAACAACTTTGATAAGGTGGCCAGATTCATAATGACCAAAGCTCTTGACGACGAAAGTTTCGACAAAGTCAAGCACTGCAAAACTGCAAAAGATATGTGGGACAAAGTTCGCGACATGAGCGAAGGAAACGATGCCATCAAGGAGCACAATCTTATAAATGAAGTTTGGAGACATGATTGATCAGATGGATACCAGATTCACTAAGACTCTCAATGAAGTTTTAAAGTTGGGAAAGACTTTTACCGACAAAGAGATCACTGTGAAGGTTCTCAAAGACCTTCCACCTAAGTTCAACATGAAGATCACGGTCATGGAAGAATCCAGATATCTAGGGAAGATTTCCCTCACTGAGTTGTTCTCAGTACTCAAGGCAAATGAGTATAAACTACCAAGAATGGAGATAGATGAGTCCTCTAGTTCAGGCCCCACTGCTCCCCTCATCGCATCAGATAGGTCAAAGAAGACATCTGAAAAGTCCAAGGAAAATGACGTATTCAATGAGTCCATGCAGCTGACCGACAAAGAATACTCTGCTGGCGATGTTGCCTTGATGTTAAATGGGTTCAAGAAGTTCTATAAAAGAAAAATGAAGAACAAATACAACAATGCTACTTCTTCTTCTAACCCTTCTCATGATAGTAAGGATTTTGCTAAATCCAAACTAATGTGTAATAATTGCAGGAAATTGAGACACTTCATCAAGGAATGCCCATATCCCATTGCTGGGAAGTACACTAAGGAATAGTCTAAAGTGAGAAAAGAAAGAAGGCGCAGTAAGAATAAAGTATTGTTGGTTGAAGCATAAAAGCTTGCTAACATCTACTCATTTGATTTAGACTCCGACACGTCTGAAGTAAATATTGCTGAAAAAGAGACACATGCACTGCTATGTCTCATGGCCAAGTAATCTGATGATTTTGAGACTAAGGTAACTCTTACAGAAGAAGATAATGCACTATTTGACTCATTTGAACAAATGATGAATACAAATACTAATGTTGTCAGTGCATTTTCCAAGTTTAAGGACGAGATGACTCTGCTTAAAGTGCAAAATGTTTCACTGAAACTTAAGGTTGCAAAACCACAAGAATCAACTGAATACAAAAATTTTGAGCATGAGAATAAAACTCTAAAGGCTGAATGTGAAGTTCATAAGGGAAAAATTGTTGAACTTGAAAAAATTATTTCATCTTTTTCTAAGTCGTCTGAAGCCATAGATAATATGATTAGTAATCAGAGACTACCTTATGATAATAAAATTGGATTACGTTTTAACTACACAGAACACTATAATGCTGAAAGATTCATATCAAATAATGATGGTAGAATCATTCTATTTGTTCAGAGTAGCTCTGCTAACCCAAAAGAAGAAGCGACTAAAGAGAAATAGTCTCCTAATGCTAAAAAGGGTAAAGAAAAGACTGGACAGAACAGCAAAGTTCAGCAGCACAGTATTCTTAAGAACTCTGCTGATAAGATTAAGAACAAACATAATACTTTTAAGTCTGCTAAGTCTAAGAATGAGACAGAAAATAGGAGATCCAAGAAGAAAAGTACTTATAATAAAAATAATACTTGGAATGGATATGAGTCATATTATGATGATAGTTATTACAATGCACAACCTGCTCATACATCATCCTATTATGCACCTCATTATCCTCCTCCTTATGCTGATGCATACCCTTCTCATTATCTCATGCATGCATACACTGGATAGCATGCACCTTACCCTGCTTATGAGCATTACTCTCATCATAATAATCATTATTATGATCAATCTGTTGAACATTATGATGAACCAAAAGTCACAAAAGCACCACAGAAAGATTCTAAGTCTAAGAAGCCTAAGACTACTAAAGTCTGGGTTATCAAATGTGAAACTAACCCTGCAGGACCCACTCACTAAGGGTACCTAAAACAGTCATATGTTTTATAGGTTAGGAGCAGAAGTAACGTAGAAAAGAAGTGGTATTTGGACAGGGGATGTTCGAGGCACATGTGTTGTGACAATAATGAGTTGACTGACATTGTTGTTGTCGATGGACCAACGATTACATCTGGAGATAGCAAAGAAGGCAAGATTGTTGGAAAATGGAAGCTTATCAAAGGAAACATTGAGATCTCAGAAGGCCTCATATGTTAAAGGCGAGCATAAGTTAATTTTGTGATAAAGGATTTTCCATTATCTTCTAATCCGATAATTGCTTTGTAGAGCAAATTGGAACAAAGAAACTGATACTATCTGGAAGAAGACACGAAAACATTTATGTAGTCGTTTGCCATTCAGTGAATTCAATGACAAATGTTTGTTTGGTGGCCACATCACCACGTGAAGTCAGTTGGCTATGGAATCATGTTAATTTCAAGACCATCAATAGATTAATAAAAAATGATCTAGTTGAAGGACTTCCCAAAATAAACATGAACATAGACATGCTATGTGACGCCTGTCATAAGGGTAACAAATCAAATCATCTTTCAAAAGTAAGAAGCACCAATCTTCTACCAGAGTATTGGAGCTACTTCACATGGATTTGTTTGGTCCCATTGATCCCATTAGTGATGGAGGAAAGAAATATTGTCTTGTTGTTGTGGATAATTTTTCGAGATATACTTGGGTGATTTTCATGAAAAAGAGAGTGAAACCAAGGAACATCTCACCAATCTGATTGAAAGAATCCAGAACAAGAAAAGCTTGAAGATTCTACGAATCAGATCAGATAGGGGCACTGAATTTACTTACTCAACTGTCGAAGAATATTTTAATTCCAATGGAATCAGTCATGAGTACTCTGCTGCCAGAACACCACAACAAAACGGGGTTGCTGAAAGGAGAAACAAAACTCTAAATGAAGCAACAAGAACGATGATAGTTGAGGCGAAGCTTCCTCAGATTTTGGGTAGAAGCTACAAATACAACATGCTATACCCAGAACCGTTGCATGATCAATGAAAGTCAAAACAAAACACCATATGAGTTATGGAATAGCAGGAAGCCTAATATTCATTATTTGCGCATATTTGGTTGTAAATGTTTTGTCTTAAATAATGGTAAGAATCAGCTGACTGCCTTTGCAGAAAAAGTGAATGAAGTTGTTTTACAGGATACTCTTCTGTTAGTAAACCATATCGAGTTTTCAACAACAGAACTTTACTAGTAGAAAAATCCGTTCATGTAGTATTTGATGAGCCTACTCAATGTTCTGAAAATAATCAATGTACTAATCTAGATTTATCTGTAGATAATCAAACATTGACTAGTAAAAGAAAAGAAGAATATGTTCCCATTATACTACATGATCTCAATCAAGCTGATATCAACTATGCTGATGCATTTCAAAATCAGACAATTAACAATCAAACAGACGAGCTACAAACAGCTGACAGACCAGGAATTGTTCAACAGACTACTACTAAGACTTTAACAATAATGTTGCAAGATCACTCTAGAGGACAACATCCGGACTTGCAACCTGATCTAAGATGGCTCATAAATCACCCACAAAATCTTGTGATTGGTGATCCACTTGACAAAGTCGGAACAAGAAGGCACCCTAAAGCCCCCCTATATTTTAAGTTGTCACTTAATATCCATGATTAATTTTTATACTAATTAGTGTACCAGTTCATCCAAGCTCTATGTTGTTTTGGCATAAGTGACAACATTCCCTTATATTCTTAAGCTGTCATTTATCCATACCTCAATTTCATACTAATCTATATGTACACGTGTTCATCCACGCGCTTCCATTTTCTTTCCTTTTTCCTTTTTTCTTTTTCTTTTTTTTTTTATGTTCAAGCTCTTTCATTTCCTAATGCAGTAGTACTTGGTCTAACTAAAAAGGAAATATGACAGGCCAAACTTTACAGTTTTTTTAACAGTCCATATGTTAGGCTTTGGAAATTATTATATTACCTATTACTTATTTAATAGGTTTAGGGTTTAGAATTTTAAGGTTAGCGTTTAATATTTACAAACAGAATTTATATTTCTTGATAATTATTTATGTGTCATATAATTAATTTTTTTCATATACATTAAAATATATAAATGACAAGGAAAAAAAAAAAACCACAACCTACTGTACATGTACAGCCACTTTAAGGCTGTTAGAATAGCAGTCCTCAACTAAAAAAATGTTCTCCAAAAAATTTCATAACTAAATTTCTTCTACTCATTTTCTAATAGTTAATAAAAATATTCTTTATTTTCCTCCTTAATCCCCTTCCCCCATTTCATTTCTCCCGTAATACTCTCTTCAATGCCCGTCGAAGAATCGCCTGAAATCATTCGAGTTTTTGATTGGTAAGAAATACTTTTTTTTCAATTAGGGTTCAATTAAGCACTGTTAGGTTTTAATTGATAATAAATTTGAAGTTTATGTGAATGAAAATTCGTAATTTGGTTTTATTAGTTTTATTTTAGGTTTTTGGTTTGATTTACTATTTTACATTAGGTTTATGCTCAATTAAGTACTGCTACGTTCTATTGATGATATTTTCGAAGTTCTCGTGTCATGTTTTGTAATTTTCGTACTCTTCCCACAAGCGGAACAAATTATTGATTTTATATTTTAAGTAAAACACCCTATAATTATATTCTCATTTTATAGCTTTAAATTTATATGATGTTACTCTTATTATTCTAATCATTGTTTAATGATGAGATCTACACCATTTCAGAGACCAAATGGGTGAAAATTGAGGACGATATGAAGTTAGGCGTGCAGCGTACTTATAGATTTTAAATTAGGTACATTTTTTTGGCTATTTATTAGGGGTTCTAGAAGGGAAAGATTGTTGAGTAGATTCCATGATGCTGGAAATCAAGAATTTGAATTCTTGTTTGTGTGTTGTGCTTATATCAATTTCTTTTGTGATTATATCAGGTGGTCAGATGGAGAAATTGAAAGTGGATCAGTGCAAGATTTATTTAAGTTAACTTGGATTAAGAATTAGTGGCAATAAAGAGACACTAATTCAGATGATTAAAGAGCATATTCTTTTATCAAATGCTTTTTCAGTTTTGTGTGTAAAATTAAGCATATCTTTTATTTCATTTTAAATAGTTAATTTACAACATTCACATCCTTGATTGTTGACACTTGTACCAAAATGGAATCATATTGGTTTATTACTTCATTGAGGACTTCATGTTGACTTCTTTGAGGAACCATGGGAATGATCATACAGTATCTGGGGTAAATGCAAAATACTCCCCTGTGTTATGCTAAACCTGTAAGAAATTATCCTGTAAAATTTTTATTGCTCCACACTTCCTTGTGATTTCACCCTGCAAAAAATACCAAATTTGTAAAAAATAGGTCGTTTTGGATCGACATATTTCAAGAAATAATTTTAAAAATATTTTATGTGAATTTGTTGGGACCAACTTGAAGTATTTTAAAAATTGTTTCTTGAAATATGTCGATCCAAAACGACCTATTTTTTACAAATTGGGTTTTTTTGAATGTTTTTTTAAAGCACAAGAAAGTATGGCGCAATAAAAATTTCACAGGGTAGTTTCTTGCAGGTTTAACATAACACAGGGGAGTATCTTGCATTTTTCCCGTAGTTTGTAAATGACCAAATTGAAACAAATAATTCATAGAGAGGACTAACGTGGGAAAAAAAACACAAGATTGATCACTCTATAAAAAGTTAATGATAAGGAGGATCATTAGTGGTGTTTTCCCATTTTCTGTAGATTTTGGATGAGAGAGAGAGATTGAAAAGCACTTGGGAAGCAAAAGTTTGCATCCTGGAATTATAGGATTTTGGCACTTTGCTCCCTGACTTAAAAGTTTAGGCACTTTACATCCTGAAAATATAATTTATTTGACACTTTGCACCCTAATTTGTGTTTTGGTGAAAAAATTCATTGATAGAAGGGTATAATAATAGTCCTTTTCGATTTTTTTGGCACTTTGCACCCTAAAAATATAGATTATGCACCCTGAAAATACAGAATATTAGCATTTTGCACCCTAAACTTATAAAATTTTGGCTTTTCACCCCGATTTATAATTTTTAGCACTCTGCACCCTAAAAATATAATTTGTATGGCATTTTGCACCATAATTTATTTTTCTTAAAAAAAACTCATGAATATTGTCGATGTAGAGATAAAATGGTCATTTATATGCACAACAATCATAAACATGTTATTCTTAATTTATTTTATTTTATAATAACTTATTTTGACATTTTATCTGAGTAAAATTTAGATTAAAAAAAAGACCTTGTCTTCATTTTGTTTTCAAGTATCCTCTAGATTATTTACTTTATATCTAAAATACACTTTTACAAATCTTACATGTTATTATATTGCATGCTATTTACATTATTTAGATTATCATATTAAGTCAAGGTTGAAAATGCTAAATATTATATTTTTTGGGTGGAAAGTGCCAATATTCTATAATTTTAGGGTGCAAAGTCTCAAAATCTATACTTTTAGGGTGCAAAGTGCCAAATATATTCAAAATTGACTATTTTACCATTCCATCAATGAATAATTTTTTCAAAACACACACTAGGGTGCAAAGTGTCAACTCAATTGTATTTACAGGGTATAAAGTGTCAGAACTTTTAAGTTAGTGTTGGTATAAATTAGAGAAGGTTTTGAAGATGACAAAAAGGCCATAATGGTTTTGAAGATCAAAAGGTTAAGTCATCAACTAAGAACAGCTTAGTGAAACCTATCTCAAGGTCTTGAAACGAAGTAACCGAATCAGCCGAGTGGGATATCAGATTGGTTATCATCAGCCGAGTCAAGATAGATGTGTTCATTCTTGAATCAGCAGAGTAGCCATCAGCCGAGTGATCATCAGGAGAGTGGTCATCAGCCGAGCATTCCCATTAGTGAAGTGAAGTTGGTGAAGTTGGTGAAGTAAGCTTATCAACGGTAACCAGCTGAGTGCATTAAATGCGACTGGACATAAAGTGAATACCCTTACAACAGAGTGTACAGAAGACAGTGTGCAAAAGCAAAAGCTGCCGTCAGAGAATAAGACCGTTGCTCAGGGATTAAAGAGTAATTTCGCCTTCCTTCAACGGGCATAAATTCAAATCCGGGAGTATAAATAGAAGACTAACTGAAGATCTGAAGAGAGACTTGCACAAATCAAGATCACATACATAGAGCAAGATCCATTAGTTGAGTCGTCTGATCGTAAGCCAAGTCATCTGTTGACGAAGCTGTTTGTTGAAGAACATAGATCAAACGTTGTCTGTCTAAGTGACTGTCAACTGAGAATAGAAGGAGTGAATATCCATCTGTGTGAAGTGATATAGCTTCTTAGTGTAGGTTTTCTTTGTGACCTCCTATACTGAAAATAGCGTGAGGAGTGTAGATCCATCTAAGTAAGTGATCTAGCTTCGGAGAGTAGGATTTCTTTGTGATTTCTTACAGCGCACTTGTGGCTTTTCATTTGTTGAATTGCGCAAGCATTGTATACTGTTAACTTAGTGTTTTCTAGTATAACCCAAGATCTTTGTGACTTGGAAGAGTGGACTAAAGGACTTGAATCCATATACCCACTTTAAAAATTCCTTGTGTTTGATTACTTGTTTTACCTTGCATATTTTCATAAGTAAACAAACTGTTTTGAAAGAACAATCATAAATTGAGGAATTTATAAAACAGGGGTTAAACTTTGAAAGATAAACTTGTTTGAAAAACATACTTGATAAATTCGCTGCATACAAGTTTTGAAACTCTGATTTGATTTGAAACAGACGAGTAAAATCAGACTAGTGGTCAACTCTGCTATTCAAGCTTTGTGCGCGATCAACTTAGTAGTTTCACAAGTTCGATCAGCTTAGTCTGCTGATTTGAAAAGTTAGAGAAAAAGTTTTAAAGTTTCAGAGGTCTATTCACCCCCCCCCCCCCTCCCCCTCTAGACCTCATAAACCACTCTTGGGACCAACAGTTAGGATGCAAAGTGACCCTATAATTTTAGGGTGCAAATTGCCGAAAGCCCCTAGAATAGCAAAATTTTAATCATTTAATACGATGACTCTAGTGGAAGGAACTAGTCACTACAAAGTAGCGGACTCAGGTTCGAATCCCTGTTGGGAGAGGTTCCCACTTTATGTGTCCGACGCGCCTCGAAAGGGATTAAACCATTGAGAATCAAACAAAAAAAATTACTATTTCTTCATAACTAGAAACATCCGTGTGAATGTTGGGAAAATTGTCTTGACCAACAATAGCTACTTTAAAACTTTCAACACGTTGCAATAACTTAATTAATCTCAATTTCTTGATTTTTCTTCTGTTCCTACCTTAATTTCTTTTAATTTTCAATGTGTTCAACTATGAAAATGCTGTAAGCCATTTAACAAATACTTTATAAAATTAATTAAAGGGTGAATATCATTTTGTCTATCTCATGTACTTTTTTTATAGTTTGATCCTTTCATATGTTTTTCTTAATATTATTTTGTCAATCTCACTATCAATTATTTATTTCATTGTAATCCTTTTGTAAAAATATTGTCACTATTTACATTTAGTGATACAATACCGACAAATTATCATCATTGTGACAATATGGATCGTCACAAGGTTATATTTAAAAGGGTGTCATTAATTATAAAAACTGAAAATTTATAAAAACATACACTTGTCATTAATAACAACTTAAAAAGTTTCTTTTTTAACTATATATTCTACATTTCTACTTGTCACAATAAACATTGTGAAGAGATCAAAATTATTGTTACTAAATGTATGGAAATAATGATAACTTTCATATTATCACCTAAATATTTTGCCACTAGACACACCATTGTCTTGAAAGATATTTGTAAACTTAAAATCACGATCTCTATCATTACACAATATAATATTATATTTCACAATCTCTATAAAGTTAATAATTTGATGATCTATCCCATATCATTCTTGCCCAAACTCAACAATCAATATAATATCATATCACAAAGTTCAAACCATATAAAATTATTAATTTTATTCTAGGAAAAATCGAATTCAAGTTATATCTCAAATTTTCAAACTCACTTGCTATTATTTTATGAATGACATACCATCTCAATTTCATTAAAAACCAAACTAGCATGGAAGCGAATATAAAGTATTCCATAATAATTCCAAAATGATTTCCTTTTAAAATTGTTATTACTTTTTAGAAAGCATTGCATTAAAGATAAAATCATTTCGAGTTTACTTATTACAAGTATGCATTGAAGTTTGTAATTTTCACTTTCGTACTCTAGCCATTTGTTTTTAATTAGTATACAAATTTAATATATTGTAGTAACTTGATGTAATTTTGAATAAAAAAAAAAAACTTGTCTTTAAATTTACTCAAGTAGTGAGCATATCACAAAGATTTCAACAAATTCGACAGTCCAAAGGTCGCAGCATAAAAAATTTATGAAAGGTCGGGTGGTAAATGAATAACTAAGCAAGGTTAGGGGAAAAATACAAAAATACCCAAAGCTAGTGGAGGAAAGTGCTTTTTCCCTAAAAGTAACTCCCATTGCTATTATATGTGGCATTGGCGACACAAATTTAAAACAAAAAGTGTGATATCAGATTTTTCCTAAGACCACTAAATTTGAGTTAAACAGTTTACATGTTGACTTCGGATTTAATACTTTCTTCATATTCATCAAAAGAAGATGCTATTATCTAACCTTAATTTTTCGAGTTAACATGTTACATGTATGAAGACTTAGAGATTGATTATTCGAAAAAATCCGATTCATTTATATGTATATAGATTATCAATTTTTCTTCACACATATCTGTATTTTGTCTACATCAACAAAAGATACTAACACAACTAACAGGAAAAAACTCATCTTCATCTGCATCCTTCATGTTAAGGATATTTCATCACAAACCAAAATCACCTCATCAAATTGTACCTCTGCAGTGACCTAAACAAATTACAAAAGGAATATTTTTGTTGTCCACATATTAATATCTTACTTGTATTCAATGGAATAGGATAATTGAAAAGATGCTTTTTCCCTTTAAATAAGGGACTTTTGTACATATTTTACATATAGAAAAATGGCTTAATCCCACTTTGCTCCCTACAAATAGGAGCATTTTCCATTTTGCATCCTACAAAAAAAATTATCCCACTTTGCACCCTACAAACCACTATTTCATTTCATACTGCACCCTCAACCAATTTCAACCCATTTAAGTTGTCGGAGTAAGGGTAAATTCGTCCATTCATATTATTAACCACCCCAATTTCCCTCCAAAAATAATATATGGGCAAAATTGACATATCACCATAATAACTTAAAAAAAAAACTGAAATATAGAAAACAAGTCTTACGGGGACTTAGGGTTTACCATATTTCAAATTTCTCCTCTTTCTTCTTCAAGTCATGCCCACTGCCATCTTTTTCTTTTTTATGTTTGAAGAAAAATGGGTTGGGTGCTATGAAAAGAGAATGAATTGTGTTTACCAAATTCTCAATTTCTCATCTTATTTACGTTTTGATTCTCATTTTCGTTAACAACTCTATTATACTTGTTTGGAGAATTAGTAATTAGGGATAACTACATGTACATCCTCAGAATTACTCTAGGTTAGTTTCAATAATTATATGTAAAGTGAAACTTAATAATATACTAAGAGAGTCGTTGGTAATTATTTGCACTTGAGGGTGTTCTTTTGTAATTTCATCTTACCCCTGTTTAGGGGATGCTTATCACCTGATTTTCATTCGTTTGAAGAAAGAGGAGAAATTTGAAATATGGTAAATCCTAAGTCCCCTTAAGACTAGTTTTCTATTTTTCATTTTTTTTAAGTTATTATGGTGATATGTCAATGTTGCCCATTTATTGTTTTTGGAGGGAAATTGGGGTGGTTAATAATAGAAATGGACTAATTTACCCTTACTCCGGCAACTTAAATGGGCTGAAAATGGTTGAGGGTGAAATGAAATAGTGGTTTGTAGGGTGCAAAGTGGGATAAATTTTTTTGTAGGGTGCAAAGTGGAAAATGCTCCTATTTGTAGTGTGTCAAGTGGGATTAAGCCATAGAAAAATACAATTACCTTTTCTCATATATGATTCTCTCTGAATCTTCTTTGTTTTTACACTTCAATACTATCCAATTAAGGGTGAATTTGGCCTAGTGATTCGAAAATCAATTATATGAGAATTAATTTTACTAAAATAGATTTTGGCAATAATTAATTATGATAAAATTCAATTATAAAATAATTGATTTTGGATAATAGCTTTTGCAAAAGTAACTCTTTAGTAGCTTCTAAATTAAGTTAGATTTTTAGTTTCTGGAGATCCCAAAAGTGATTATAATATTAGTTTGAAGTGTTTGGCCCCAAATATAGAAATTGCTTTTAGTCAATTGTGATTTTAATAGTGTTTGGCCCCAATATCATGAGAGAATTGCATTTTTGGTACTAATCTATAGGTCAATTCTCACTTTTGGTACTGAG
>JAYDYQ010002593.1:0-28918 GCA_034814905.1 Penstemon davidsonii
CTTATTCAATTATTCGTGAAAATACTCTCTAAATAGTTAACCAAACTATCCTTCATAATTATTTTTTCTTTTATATTCAGCAGTTTCTGCACAAACCCGAACATATGTGGACTTCGATACCTGAATGCTCCCTCCAAATTTTTTTTTATTTATCGCTTTGGTCAAGTTGTTCACTTTTATTTGTCATTTTAGGAGGTCAATATAAAATTGATTCTTTTCTATAAATTTCACCCTTCTAGTTAATGCTTGTAATTAATGCTGATTGATGATGTGATTATTTGATTTAAAGGATATTTTGGAATTTTTACTTTAAAAAAATGACTATTTATTATATTTCTTATTTTGTGTGAAATTCTTAAAAAAAAAAAAGAAAAAAAAGGGAGTACTTTTTAGGTGCGGAATAGGGCTGCATCCGATTCCGAACTCTCAATTAACCGACCCAACACCATCACTACTTTAGCTCCCGTATTTAAACTTCCCGCCGCCTACATACAAACAAGGCCACGAGCAGCACAGTTGTTGAACGTCCAACCCTTGGACAATCTTCCGTACAATCTCTATCATCATGGCTATCGAATGTCTGGTCCTAGGTATCCCCTTTTCCATTTTCGGATAATATTTAATCTTATATAACAGCACGGAAATTTTTGTTTATATTGAATGCTAAGAAGCTGTTCGACAAATAGTTTTATTCAATATTCATTCGATAGGTGCTGGACAAGAGGTAGGGAAGAGCTGCGTAGTTGTGACGATAAACGGGAAGAGAATAATGTTTGATTGTGGGATGCACATGGGCTACTCAGATATGCGTCGTTACCCTGATTTTTCTTTGATTCCTAAATCTGACTGCAGTGACTTCACGGATTCGCTAGCTTGTGTGATCATTACACACTTTCACTTGGACCATATTGGGGCACTCCCATATTTTACTGAAGTTTGTGGGTACAATGGTCCAATTTATATGACGGTACATCTTGCTTCACTTACATTTTATGTAATCCAGTACAGTTTGCTATAGTACACGGTCGAACTGGAAAATATTTTAACTTGTCTAGCCGATTGACTTTTGACAGTTTTGATGTGATTTATGAATTATTTAAATTTTAGTAGTATTTCACCCGGTTTAATATTATACCAGTGTTTCTCCAGTAAATTCATAAAATTATTCAGTGTTGTATTTGTTATGAAAGAATTCAAGTTGTTTGGTCAACAACACTACTGTCTTTTGATTCTCTAGTTCAGTGCCCCCCAATATGTTTTGAGTTTATAGTTCAGTGTTCTAAACCTACTCGATTCTATCTTTATGCTTTAAGTTTTAAGGTTACGCTCAATAATTAACATTTAGATTTGGACCGACCTATTTATCTCCTTACAGTATCCAACAAAAGCATTGGCTCCGTTGATGCTTGAGGACTATCGAAAGGTCATGGTTGACAGAAGGGGAGAGGAAGAAACATTTACTTCAGAGGATATTGTTGAATGTATGAAGAAAGGTAATTTGTATGCCCTTTTCATCTTATTATTGTTCTTTTACCTTTGTTACTTTATTTACCATTTCTTTATTTCGTCCTCTATTTTCTTACTTGTTGAGTTTATGTTGCATTTACTTTACTTGACAAATAAAATAAATAATAGCAAATTAGCATTTTGTTTTGGCTATGGCCACTTAGTCCAAAGTGCCATTTAAATGACAATGTTCCAATATCTAATTTAAATGAAAGTGCTTAATTTTCTCAAGATAAAAAAAGGACCTGACATGTATTTTTTAACCATATTCATTAATCTGTTATTTAGCTATCTCATTACTTTATTCTTAATTTTGCTTTCTCTGATTAAGGTATATGAATTGCAGTTGCTGCAGTGGATTTGAAGCAGACTGTTCATGTTGATAAAGACCTCCAGATCCGTGCATACTATGCAGGGCATGTAAGGGTTTCAAAATTTTGATATATTTTATATTTATAAATTGATAACAAATACATTGATTCCAATGATCACTTAAGCATTTTTGTAAAGGAGCAATATATTATAATGTAGAAATTTTCTGACCTTGGGGCATCTTTCGTTTAAATAAAGTAATGTTTACAGATTCTTTAAGTGGAACCTGTGCTATGCAAAGCTCAATAGACAGCTTAACTTCAAAAATAAAATTGATCCAAATTGTCTTGCAAATATCTGAAAAAGTACTAATTATTTGTTGGAAATCGAGTTGTATCCTATTAGCCCCAAGCTCTATACTTGTTAATATCCAAATGTGCATAAAACATCTCCGGGCAGGATGAAACTTGAACAATGATATGCAGTATTGCAGTGTCTTCTGCATGTATTCTCATATTTGCTTTGCTTAATTGTGCAAATAACCTGGACTGAAGCCAATTGGTTTTATTAGTGAACAAAAGTGGAGGAGTATAGATAAAGAGAAGGAAATGAGACAAATATTGGCAATATTGTTCTATCATCTATGTATGGATCTGTGTGTCTGTTTATTATTACTGTCATTTTTTCTTCTTGTTTTTGTTTGTTTGCAAAGTAAAGTAACTTGATAAGAGCAAAAGTACCCATGCCCAATAGCTAGTACTGAACCATCTAAAGTGAAGTTGTACAGTTATGACTTCCGGTTTTACTTTAACAGGTGCCTTGCAAGTTAATTCCTGCTACTTGACATGTGGCAAAATGAACTTGATTAACCTATAATGAGTAGGTTCTATATGAAGTATGATATCATCCACTAGCCATACTGCGCTTCATAGTTTTGTCTCCATTTATTATTCATGTGTGCCAAACCACAAGTACGTTTTCACTTCTATCTTTGGATCCTGCAGTGTTGTAGAAACACTAATCAACCATGTGAAAACCTTCAACTAATTGTAGTTTGGAAGTTATTTTTCTGGAGATTGGATACTTATCTCTGTGAAACTCATGTTGTTCCTTTGAATTAGTTCTATATGTGAATCTGTTATCATGCTTTTTAGGTTCTTGGGGCTGTAATGATTTATGCCAAAGTTGGAGATGCTGGCATGGTGTATACTGGGGATTATAATATGACTCCTGATAGGCATCTCGGTGCAGCTAGAATTGACCGATTGCAGCTGGACCTTGTTATAACTGAGTAAGATTGGCAATATAAATTGGTATACTGTATGCAATTTGCTGTTTATTGTGAATAAACACCGTAAGGAGCGCCATGGAACTGTCTGTCTTTGGCTGTCATCTATCATCATATAGATTGAGGAGAGATGGGTCCTTTCGATCTTCCATGAAGTCAATCTAAAATGAATATTAATTTTCTTTTAATGTCAGATATATCCAAGAATATCATATTCAACTTATTAAATGCTAGTTAGTATAATTTGATTGGAGTAAGGTCCCGTAGTTTGATACTTGCATCTCCAAGACATGTCTAAAAAGATGGGCACTTCTGAAAATATAGTTGACACAAATAAGAAGATCTCTAAAATATTTATGGGTGAGATGGCTGAATAGTACCAAGTGATATACCATACTTTGTAACGTATGTGGCGCTGGCGTGGAGAGTCGAAAAGTATATGGGGTCAATCACGAGCCGAGCTCTAGGTAAAAAATGACCTCAACCTGCTCGATCCGAGCACGACCTCGACCACATGCCAAGCTCTAGGTCAAAAACGACCTCAACCACAAGCTCTAAGAACGACCTCAAAAGTAACTATAAGCCCGAGCTCGACTCCGATCTTGAGATATTTCGAGCATGATGAGAATCTGGAATGTTTCCGTACGGATACACCCCATCTAACGGTCATCACCACGCCACTTGTCTCCATCTCAGGTGACTAACTGTACGATCTCTGACATCTGGTCATACGGTTTAACCCGAATAATCCACCCTACCCGGAATAGTATTCTCCCTATAAATACGACATCATTTATCACTATGAGGGGGAGGATAGAACACCAAAAAATGGTAGGTCGGAGCTCCTGCTCGGATTTCAGCTCCTCGTCCTAGCTCAACCATCTTCAAACCTTCCCCAGCACTTCATCCTTGAGCGATTGATCGGTTCCCACTACAAAATAAAATCCATAGCTTGTAATAGGATTCTTTACTGATTTGAGCTTGTATTAAGTAGTTTGTCTTGTACTCATAATAAATACAATTTTTACACCAAATCACCGAGTAAGCCTTCTAAAGAGGGTTATATGAACTTCAAGATGCTATCTTCCATCTTTAGTTAGTATTACTACTTTGTTACTGATATGATCTGTTCAGAGTTATATTACAGAAAATCTAATGCCTCGTTGTTGTACTTAGAACAATTCTTTTGGAATTGCTAATGACTCCAAACAATAAAGATAAAAAAAAGATAGCTTTGTTGTATATCCGATTCTGCGCCTCCCATATTTACATATGTTTTCTCTCATGAAGCAGCAGTTTCATGATCTATGCATCTAAATTTTGTATTCTCCCAAATTTTCTACAGGTCTACCTATGCAACGACATACCGCGACTCAAAATATGCTAGGGAGAGGGAATTTCTCAAAGCTGTATGAAATTACTTTGAATAAACTTCTGTAGTGATGTGTTTAAAACTTTTGTTGATAGTTATTCTTCTGTTGCTTTTCTTCTCTGTTACTTATCATTGTTCATGTAAGAAACCTTTGTTATGTTGCTGTTTATGTTGCTAATTTTCATTTGCTTCTATTTCACATGTGAAAGATATTTGCAGGTACACAATTGTATTGCTGGCGGAGGAAAGGTTCTGATTCCAACATTTGCTCTGGGAAGGGCTCAGGTCTTAATTTATTTCCCTTTTTTGTTGAAATTTCTTAACATGCGTGAGGCCATTGCTTTAGAGTTGACAGGAGACAGAGATGAGAGATCATTACATTTTCTAGAGCATCCTAAATTTGTCACAGTTTTTCAGATATTGTATTGATGCCCGATCTAATTTTTATCAATGTGGTGAATTTGAGAATTTCTGATCATGCTCTAATTTTGTCCAAAAGCTAAGTATCATCTCCACAAGTTTTTCAAGGATAAGACACGGCTCGCACCTGAGTTATCCTCTTAAGATAAAAGGAAGGCCTGCAACATCAACAATGCAGTTAGGGGGAAAGATATCCATGAATTCCCAAATCAGGGGATATGGGTATAGAGTTCAGACATGAATGTATATTCTTGTTTTTAGGTTGGAAGAACTTACAAATGATTCAAATGAAGTATTTATCGTTTAAGCTCTCCTCTGGGTGCTTTACCCATTCTATCCCCTACGAGTGTTGGTGAGGCAGTTATAGGCACCTTCTCTTTTGTTTAGGTACTTAGCAAAGCATAGTTCGGAGCTCCAATTTCCTTCAGGCGCTTCTCTTGGCGTACACCTTGGAGTTCAAACTTTGACGTTTTCTTGATGTCATGGCTCCATAACTTGGAAAAATAATTGAGTTACAACCTTCCTGCAATTTTTTCTCTAAAGGTCATGATTTTTCATAGCAAGACTTTCTCCTCTTATTTGAGACATGCTCCTTTCTCCTTGGAGTCTTACTTTGTTAAAATCTTGGAATGAGTGAGCCTGGAGACAATGGAATAAGTGGAAATATTTAGAGTGCCATTTCTAAGCTCTGAAGATTGTTCTTAAATACTTTTTTAACTGAATGATTTGTTATCCGTGGTTTGAATTGCAAGTGCTTACTTTGAGAATGGATAACCTTGGTAATATGGGTGTATACATATAATAGATACTACAATAGAGACAGATTAGTCAAATCTAGTTATCAGACTAGCCATTTTCTTTACACATATTAACGTGAGTGGTATTTTTAAAACTACAGGTTCTTAAAAAGAAATTTCAATGTTAGAGTATACTTCACAGACTATTAATATTGTTCACATAGATTTGTGCAGTGAGCATAAACAAGTACATTTTGCTTTCCTTTGCTTTACTTTCTATGTTGCTCACTTGCTTGTTTCCTAAGATAATTTTTTTGTTACATGTATGTTTGTGGTTGAGTGCATTTTCCATGGGCTGGTCAAGTTTATGGTTACTGCATTACTTGCAATTATCTGATCAACCATGTCTTTTTTTAAGTGGATTCAATTAAAATTTCATGTGAAAACCATCTTTTGGAGCACATACCTTTGCACAAGTATAATAGCCTAGAATGTATTAGGATGGGTCTACAAAAAAATCAGTTTTATGCAGTTTAATGTGTTAAGCTCCCCATCTTTTTGCTTTATTCTCCGTTGTGGATCATCTTAATTGCACTTACATTAGTAGCACACAATTTACATTTCTTGTCATATTACATGTTCCATTTTCAATTTCTGTCAACTTTTCTGATTTTTTCAACAGGAACTCTGTATGCTATTAGATGACTACTGGGAGAGGATGAATCTTAAAGTTCCTATATACTTCTCATCAGGTAAATGCTACTTGTTTGTGCGTTTCAGTTTTAATTAGGCAATAATGGTGGCAATTCTAAGCCATCTTGGTCAACTGTAATGTGAGACACTTGTCGTCATTTGAAGAATATTTTTAGATCTGTACGAGTATGAGTGTGTGCAGGCTATACGTAGAATATTAACAATCATGAACCAAAAACATAAAAAATATTATGCTTTACATCTGCTCTAACAATGTTATTAGTAATTTGGTTTAATAGGAAATACAATAATTAGAGGAATGTAAATTTTACATCACTGCATCAGTGGGTATAATATTACCATTATAGCAAGAGATATACTTTTTGTATTTTTTTCATTATAGTTTAAACTGTATTTATATTTGCATGCTTGGTTTCAGGAACCTTTTCTTTATGAACTTGATTCCATGCAAGCGATTTTTCCGAAATAGAGAACGATTGGTTGGTACTTCAGTGATTTTTTTTTCGTATCCAAGATAAATTATGCTTATTTTTTCACGGCAACCATAATTTGAATGAGAGAATTAATGGCATATTCTTGATTTTGTAATTTATGTTTGTTAACATGCCTACTGGCAGTAATTTCTCATCTGTTTCTCCTAAGCAAATGTTAAGAGTATGCTTGATAAATGTTCTATTCAGGAGCTTCTCATGTAATTTTTTTTTTAAGAAGAATTTTTTTGATAGTCTGTCTCCATTTGAAGTATTCTTTTTCCAAGATGATTGAGTGGGAATATTCGACAGCCAGATCCTTGATCTTGTCAGTTTCTGTTCTTAAACTAGTCAATTTTCCTTGTTCATTTTATTTAAATGACTTATTTCGCAGGTTTGACTATACAAGCTAATATGTACTATCAAATTCTCATCAACTGGACCAGCCAAAAAGTGAAAGATACTTTCACTACACGCAATGCATTTGACTTCAAAAATGGTACCTTCAATGTTTCTCTATCCATATTTTCAAGTATTGTAGAATTTGGTTGTGCTTAGCTTCCATTCCAGGATTTCACCATTGGGATAAAGTCCCCTGTCAGACAGACTGAAAGTTTAGACCAAATCCATTTTTGATTAGCGATGTGTAATCACAATTATATTGGAAATCAACTTCCTACTGAATCCAGTCCTTGCATCACATACCATGTGAAGACTAAGTTTTGAACAATTCTTCTATATATTTTACCACATTCATCAATTGCCATGAAAATAAGTATTCAGTCTATTTGTTGCTTAAAATGTGCAATATATTTGTGTTTCTTAAATGATAATTCTCCTGTTGTAAATGTTCTGCTACTGCAATACACTGGTCTCATCATTTTGTAGATGACGTAGTGAAGCATGTATTTGGCTTATGCATATATTGTATATATATACCAATGCCTGACGCATAAGCTTTTTAATACGCATAGGGAATCCTTTGCTTTAGTACTGTTAGTTACTATTTTAATAAATTTTAGGCTTCATGCTTGAACATAGCCACCTTTCTAACAAAGACCTCAGACATTATCCTTTTAAATTAGGTTAAATATGTAAGCTGGATTGCCTATCAAAATAATCATTTATCTCGATTATGTATTTTATCTATTAATATTTTTAATTTTATATAGATATGTATTCCCATAAAACTTAAACTTCAATGTTGCAGTTTGCAGCTTTGACCGTTCGTTGATAACTGCTACGGGACCTTGTGTTCTCTTTGCTACTCCGGGAATGGTAAGCGGGGGTTTTTCACTTGAAGTTTTCAAGCAGTGGGCTCCTAGCGAACAGAATCTTGTTATGCTTCCAGGGTATGCGTTAATTTCATCGATTGCTGAACTCCCGAAATATTTTTAGTATAGAAACTTCGAGACTTGTTTAATGCTTTCATAATTGATTCAACTATTAAGATGAGATTTTTAACAGAACTCATTTCAAAATTTGCTCTCCTCTTGAGAAGTTTCCCTAATTTATTTCTTTTTGTAATTAGTGACTCTGGTACAGAGGTTCATTTCTCTTACCCCCCCCCCCTGTTATTAACATCTTATCATTGTCTGATATCATTCAGTTAAGCTCTGTTCTGTTGCATTACAAATTCTTCAATGCCATTTTACGTTGCTCTTAGATGTTTAAACTCATCTTTCTGCAACCTAATATTGTTGTTTTAAACTGTTTCAAAAAAAAAAAAGGTAAGAAAATTTCATGTTTTAACACTTAACAGTATCTGAAATTCGAACATATGATGGATTTTCAGTTGTTGATTCAATATAAATTCTCTTGGTTTGACGCCGTTAAATTAAATTGTACTCTATGGCGCTTTTCATACCCTATCTATCTTGTAAATATGTCCACATGTTGCAAAGTTGAATACATTATTTTCATTGAAGGTAAGCCTGCATTCTCTCTTTGCCTCACTTGACAGTTTCACTGCCTTGATCTGTCCACATTTCAACATATATAAAATTTTAGTTTTATGTTAAATTAGCTCTTAAACTTGAAATTTCTTCCAGATACAAGAAAGCAAAATGAGGTTTATTAGCGCACCTAAATGCTCTTTTTCGCAACTATTGTCTTTATTCCATGTTTACAACTTCCAGTTGTCCTGATCCTTGTATGATTGTTGTTAATTAGGTATTGTGTTGCTGGAACCATTGGACACAAACTGATGTCAGCTAAAATACCCACACAAATTCATCTCGACCAGGATACCCGCATTGATGTGCGGTGCCAGGTTCTTACTTTTTCTTATATGAGTTATGCTCGGTTATAATTATGCCTTCCTGTTTGAACTATATCTAAAACAAATTGTCAAATATTTACATATTTATACTCCGCGGAGCATTAAATAACCAAATTCCATTTCTCTACCTGGATCTGAACTTGTTTCTTCTTAGATGTGAATTTTGTAATATTCAATGATTTATTACCTGAACTGAGTATCAGTTGTTTCTATTTACCAGATTCACCAATTGTCATTTAGTCCTCATACCGATGCCAAAGGAATTATGGATCTTGTAAAGTTTCTATCCCCTAAACATGTTATGCTTGTCCATGGTGAAAAGCCCAATATGGCTACTCTCAAAGAAAAAATTCAGTCCGAGTTGGGAATCAAATGTTATGATCCTGCAAACAATGAAACTGTGTTCATACCTTCAACTAACTACATAAAAGCCGGATACTCAGATGCATTTCAAGAGAGCTCCTTGTGCCCAAACTTCAAGTTCCTAAAAACAAGCTCCAGGCAGGATTCTGATTCGAGTAATTCCCACATGCGAACAAAGCCTTTCTTGCAGGTTTGCGATGACAGAATGGCTGAAGGGATGTTAACTTTGCAGAAGAACCAAAATCCTAAAGTTGTGACTCAAAATGAAGTTATGACTTCACTAGGACTAGAAAAACATGAAGTCAAGTTTGATCATTGTTTTCCTGTAGTATATGTCGCCAATTCAAAAATCTCTTTGTTGAAACAGCTATTTGAACGACTGGTCCAAGAATTCCCTGATTTGAACATGGAGGATTTCCCCGAGCATCTTGAAATTCAATCGTTCGTTGTGTTTGTTTGTTCAAATGAAGAATGTCCTCATAGAAGTGAGCAGAAAAAATGTGATGCAGTATACTGTTGTTGTAGCTGGTCACTGGCAGATGAGAAGCTTGCTTGGAAACTAATTTCTGTTATGAAAGAATTTCGAGGTTGACTATGGTCATTGAAGCTCACACGCAAGAACACGTGACAGACAAGGCAAACAGAGTATCTGATGAAATTTCAAAGTGAAGATAAATTTGGACATGACCTTGGATATGAGGAAACACGAATCTATAGTGCACGGAAGTATCTAGGTTCAAGCCCTACTCCGACTTATACTTGGAGTCGATACTACACCCATAGGTTTTACGGACATGTATCTGCAGTATGAGTTCAATATCCAAGGGACATGATACTCAGAATACTACCCGGATATGTGTCTGCAATATGAGTTAAGTACTACAGAAACGTGTTAAATTATAGAAGCGATACATAATTTAAGTATGTTTCTGACACTTACATGTATTAATTGTCTCTAGCACTTACATGTAATTTATGTCATGCGATAAATATTATGGTTGATTTTATGTGTTATACTAGTATGATTTAATTTGTACTTTTATGCTAGGTTTATGCATTGATGTTTTGGTGATGGTATTTTCAATTCTTCAATAACTCGTGATTTAGTAGTCATAATTTGTGTCTGTATGACTTAAATGAATAGCCGTCGCTGCTAAGAACAACCGATATTCAATGATAAATTGCGTGTAGCTATTGGTTTTTAATATAAAAAAATAAAGGGGCATGTGAGAATTCTGTCTTAGCTAGTGAAACAATAAAGACGTGGATCTATATTCAATACGCAATCAAATGATTTCTCACACAAAAATCGAAGAATTCCCCTTGCTCGCGGTGATACACATATAAACATAATGCAGACATAGTACTTCGCAACTTTCGAGGATAAAAAAATTACCAACATATAAGGCTTATTATGGAAGTAATTTGGTTAGGTTCCGGCTCGGTTTGGTTCAAAAAGTGGTTAGAGTTTTCTGTGAAACTTTGAAACTTGGTTTGGACAATGGTTTCAATGGAATAATCACATGTATGGCTTGCACATTGTTAACCAATTGAACCTCCCATTCACAAATATCTGCTTGAACTTGGATTGTTTCGACAACATAAGATCTCTTTACTTGTGGACTGTAATACACGAGTCCTGCAATAACAAGGCTTCATGTATCTCATAATAGGAGAAAATCTATCAACGGAAAGATAGAAGGGGTACTTCACAGGTTGAATACGAGTAAAATAATAATAAAATTGCCCTAATACTCCGGATAACCCATTCTTGGATTAGACTGTTGATTACGATGAATACGTCAAAAATATGGATCGGATATGATAAATATCAAATTTTTGGAGGTACATCTCAGCCTTGACAGATCCTTCGCGGATGATCGGTACAAAATTTCTACGACTAGGTCTTTATTTAACCAAACAACCTCCATTAATTCTAGATAATAAAAAATTATTAATATAATATATGCACATAGAATACGTTACATAAATTTATTGAGGGGTTGAGAAAAGTGGAGTTTACCAATTCGAATGAAGAATAAGTACGCAAATAGATCTAGAAGAATATATCCGAAGAAGAATGACTGGGAATAAAGAAGAAGTACGAAGATGGATCTGAAGAAGTTAACGTGTACAAACGTTGTCCTAACCAATCTTTTGAAAATCTGACGGACCATCCGGTCGAATTGACCCAACTGCGAATTAGTAGCCTATTCAGTTCGGATGTACTCAATAAACCGGTTGTTGATGAACTGGCCAAAACCGATCTAAAACCGACCATCCCGGTGAATCAGGTTGAACCGCGGTTCGGTCTTTATTTAATAATTAATATTTTTTATTTTTCTTTCAAGTTAATAATAGTTTAATAAAATTTCAAATGTGGAGAGGGATTTGATCACCAGGACCACTTGACAACTTTTATTTATGTTTTAGTACACAAATGTATATATTACATCTAATAGAAATATTATGACCTATTTCATTCAGTGATTACATTTTAAATAATTAACTTTTTGAATTAACAACTTGCATATTATCATTGAAAATTAATAATTGTTAATTTTATGACACAATTCTTTTATTAAAACCTTTTCTTAGAACATACGTACCAAATAAACTTTATATACCCCATTATTATGTTGCACGGATACATATACGACACGGACACAATGATACGTATTTTCAAATTTAATAGAATACCATACATTTAAAATACGTGCTTGTTTATTTTTAGATTAAAATAAAAAACCATTATTTTTAAAATTGTAAAATAAAAACTATCAAAATTATACGTAGGTGAACAATGTTTTTTTCTCTCGTTTAAACGTTCGAATAGATATGTAGTATTAACACCATATGCAAAGTCCTTGACCTTTTGAAAAAATTTAAGTGTTTCATGAAGATCAATTTGATAATATGTATTATAATCTATAAGTTATTTGTAGAAATATTATGCCATTAAGTATATTGCGCGTGTCCGATATGGTTATCTTTTTAAATTTTTGTTTTCTTATTTTCGGAAGCGCCACAGTGACATGTGTCATATGTAATGGGAAAGTATATGAGTATCCAATACTGCACGGTGTATAATTTTGAAGTATTCGTGCAACCTTCCAATTCTGTAAGTTTTTGTTTTCCTTTCAAAATTAACTTACATAATACATCTAAAATTCGTTGACCTATTTTCAGTGGGTCAATATTCTGACTGAAAATGAGTGAAACGATTTAATTCATTTAAAACTTTTATTCCACTCGGACGAAACTTCCTACCTCACATTGTTCTATCAGGTAGCATCAAAATTTTCTAGAAAATATATATACACAATAATTTAGTTGTTTGTGATTCTAATCAAGATATAATTCGATTTAACGTAAATCATTCACGTGATAATTATAAATTTACACTGTAATAATTCTTATTTAATGTATTTATCGTTTGGACCAAATAGTGCATTGAATATATGTCATCTCTAGTGTGGTGTTTCATTAGTAGGATTTGAATTTCAGTTTTGTTTCTGAGCGGCTGCAAGCCACCACTTGATTCAACCACATTGAGTATGTAATATTTTCATATTATAGACCAATTACATAACAATTATAATTTAACTTCTATTTGAGGTTTCTTTTTCATATTTGATTTGGATTAGAATTTCCCTTAGTTAGGACGGCACCGTTTAATGGAAACAAATCCAAGAATTAAAGAAATACAAGGCATCTAAAAAAAGAAGACTATAAAGCCCACACGGATTTTTAAAATTTAGCTTAATTTGCCCGCCACCACTAAAACCCTAAATCTGAAAACTGAAAACTGAATTCCCCCCAATATCTTAAATCTCAATTTTTCCTCCTACTTCTAACATATTCTTTTATGTAATTTATTGAGTGTTCAATCTAGGGCTTGAATTTACACTCCCTAAAATTCAATCCCTAGGGTTTATCTTCATATTTTTTAAGAAAGAAACCGTTATTGTTGAATTTTTTCTACTTAGTTTTTTCGTTTCGAGGATGGTTGCTCGTGAAAACGAGATAGTCATGCGTGACGTCACGAACGCGGGGCTTGTCGTCAGCAACCTCATTGGCAGGGAAATCTCAGGGCAGCTCGACCTCGAAGAAGCCCTAGAAGCTTCTAGATATATTAGCCATCCCTACTCCACTCAACCCCGCGAGGTATTTTTGCTCAAACTTCCTTTTATATTCAATTTGTTATTCATTGAATTTGATGAAGTATTTACTTGTTTTTTGGCTCGAAGTTATTGACTTGAATTGTATTGAGGGATAAAAAAATTGAACTGAAAGGACTTCGGAAGTAGTGATTTTGGAGTGACAACTGCCAAATATAGTGATAGGTGGGACCCAATTATATTGTGGTTATCATGTTTGTTATGTGGACTTTAACAATATGTATATCCATGATTATACGACTGATTGAATCGGTAATATATCATTGTCTTATGTAATTTTTAGTAATAATTATTTATTTTGTGTGCGTCTGAATAATATATAATTGTAAATATTGGTTAATGATTTGGTATCTGTGTTTTGGCTGGTGAGACACAAAATAAATGAGTGCTTCAAAATTGAACCACCAAAACATGCAGACGCATTGCATAGGGAGCGGTCCCTTGTTTCTTATTAATTTAATCAATTGTAATGTGAATGGATAGATTAACAAGTACTGATGAATAGAGGAAGATTCTTGAGAAATCTAAATATTCTTAAATAAAGAAGAGGCGAGAGCCTATTTCCTTTGGCTGGCGGTACAACTCTGATTCAAATAGATACATCCCAGCTTGTAGGTCTGCTTTCATTGAAAGATGTAATTATAGGTATAGAGTTAACTTAACCGCATCTTAATCCAATTTATTCGTCCTCAAAAGGCATAGATCATGCAATTATGATTCCAAGACCTTTAATTGCTTTAAGGAAATATATGAGCTTCACTATATATTAGGTAATACAAAAGGTGATCTTCTCAATCACTATTTTTATGTTATTTTGTGATAGCTGGTTTGGTGTGTCAATTGTTAGAGCTTTTGTCATCTTGTGTTTTCTCATAGAGTTGCAAAGTGAAGAAGCGTATTGCATTCTGGATGTGCAAAAAGCATTGGAAGTTTTGTAGAGTACAAAATTGAATATGAAAGTGGGTTGCACAATTTTATCAGTGGAATGCATTTCAATGTGAGAAATAAGTGAGGAATTGGCCTATTAAATTTGATTTGGTTGCTGTTGAAAACCATGTATAAAAATTGCAATTATAGTTTATATATTATTGATAAAGTTTGAATACTACCTACCGATCGGGTCAATCATGCCTAAGATACTTAATTTTCGATTAAGATTCATTTGGTAAGTAGTTGAGGATATGTCAATTAAGAGAAAATATTTTGGAAAAAGTAATTTGATATTGGATTTGGAAGTAGGGTCACCGTGGTGGTCGGTATTAAGGCTATTTTGATTTATATGGAGCTCATGAAGTTGAGATAACTTCTCCATGTTCATTGGGATAAGTAGAAATGCTCAGATAAACAAGCTTTAGGTGACGATGGACAACTGTGAATAATGTTTGAAGATTAACCTATGGTTCCAAGATTGTTTTGCTTGTTTATAGCTTGGAAAGGTGCAGGCTTTGTGAATTTGATGCATTTGAGAGGAACAAAGATTTTTAAACTCAGATTGTAGTAGAAACAGAGCAAGAGAAAGCAATAAAATGGATCAATTTTAGAAATGATGAAGGTCACAGCTGTATAAGCACATTCAGAAGTTCTCCTACTAGCACTAGGACAAGATATTTTATAGAGCAAACTATGCCAAGTTAGACTGACTTATGCTATTAGTAAGACATCAAACCATAAAAGGTATTTGAAAGAATTTCAAACCTAAATACAGAAACTATGCTGCAATTATGGATTTCTTAAGATACCTCAAGACTGAAATCAGTAAAAGGAAACATATTTAGCGCTAATGAATAAATTAAGCGATAATGATCCTCTGTAGAACTTTAGTTTCCACTGTTGTAATTCCCGTATGCTTGTTCATATTGGATCCTCTATTATTACACACCAATCAGTAAGATCATGACTTGAATTGTTGGGAGAGTTTTACTAGTATACTTGTTCCCTTACTCGTTCAGAATGGCTAAGAAGAAACTGGTTTGATAGTGTTGCTTTTCCGAGTGAGTGAAATTTATGGCATGTGCAATTAGGATGGGTTTGCAGGATAGCAAAATGTATTCTATTTATTGTTTGTTTTACAATGCTTTAAAATGTTAGTTTCTCAGCTGACGAGCACATGGTTGATATGGTTAGGAAATGCAACAGGAAAGTGTGTTATCAGCGATATATTTACTAATAGCTGATTAAGATTCAGACCTTGTGTCGTTTTTCAAAATTGTTTTTGAGAAAACAATGCTCTGTTTTAGCTTATGCCTGTGGGGAAATGCAAGAAGGATATATTAACAGCCAGTAACTTTACAGAGAGAAAATAGTGTAATGTGAAGCATCAAAATGTAAACTAAGCAAAACCTCCTCTTGCAGGGGAAATGCTGCAGAAACTTGATATATGTTCTATAACTTTGGTGTGTATCTAGGTCATGTTGATAATTGAAGGTAACGCCACGGGATAGCGTCACAGTGATGCTATGGAATGTTTAGCAAATGTAGGAACAAGTACCATACTGTTTTTATGATGTGGGTAATTTGAAATTTAAAGGAAAAAAAGAGGTGCAGCTGAATAGTACTTCTTACTTACCGTGGAGTGTATGTAACATACGTGTTGGGTGGGAGGACTTGCTTGTGTGTTTTTCGTAAGTATAGTTTGGCTTTCTGTATTCTTTTGTTGGGGATAATACTCCCTTCTAGTATTCGATTGCCTAAAGTAATTGAAATATGATTAGTAAATATAAATGCTTGCAACATGTCTGCAAAAGATCCTATGCACTTCCTCTGTCTGGTTGAACTTGGTAATTTTTCGAGGATAGTAACTTTAACATCATTTTAATACGAACTTGTCTATGTTCTAAGCTTGCTTTTTCATGAACTTTTTCCATTAGATTTCGTTCAGTCTGACCATGTGTTTGTATATGCTACTTCAAGATCTGATGCCTTTGATACTTGATACTTACTAATAAAGTCATTCCATTCTATTCTCATTGGTCGCATTAAGCACTCTCATTTCTTCTGTCGTTGCTTGCTTTGGAATTTATTTATATTATGCTCTTGTTGCAGTGGCCTCCATTGGTTGAAGTTGTGGACACTTGGGAGTTGCCTCCAGTGCTGATTGAAAGATATAATGCAGCTGGTGGAGAGGGAACAGCTTTATGTGGAATATTTCCCGAAATACGACGAGCGTGGGCATCAGTTGACAACTCCCTATTCCTTTGGCGATTTGATAAGTGGTAAGAGTTGTGAAGTGGTTAATAGGTTTTGAAGATGAACATCTTGGCTTTAGAACAATTAATAGATCTGGTAAAAGAATCTTGTTATTGACCTGACCCTTAAAAGAGGCTGATATTGGAGTTCTCTGATTATGTTTGACATTAGTTTTCTGGGATATTCTGGCTGTCATAAAAATTCATATGTTTGTGTATTATATATGTAGATATGTAGATCCTAATCTTTAAATTTTGGAAAAGCAGTTGCTGCAAAACATAAAGTATAATAGCGTTACATAATAGAGATGAACTAGGAGATCAATCAGGCACATGATGCCTGGGAATGACACAATTTTGACTTAATTCTAGCTCACTGTACGGTTTCTGGAACCAGACATTCTATTGTTATGCCAGTTGTTTTCAAGGGGAGAGCTTAGCAGTTGATGCCTCTTTTCTATAAACAACCTTGGTTTTAGTTGCATCTAACCAAATATGAAACTCACGTGCTTCGAAAATTCATATTCCTTACTGATTGTTGACATTCATACCTTGGATCCTTTCCAACCCCGAGAGTTTCTTTGTGAGCACTTGTCTGTTAGTTTTCTGTAGGGCTACTATTTTGGTTAAAATATTATTATGTATTTATTTTATCTAATTTCTGGTTTGTGCTGTAGGGATGGTCAGTGTCCTGAATACAGTGGGGAGGAACAAGCTATTTGTGCTGTTGGTATGGCCAAAACGAAGCCTGGTGTTTTTGTAGAAGCCATTCAGTATGTGTTAGTTTTGGCGACTCCCGTTGAGGTAATTAAATTTCTCTACCTATCTCATGCTTCCGGAAATGCTATATGTTGATGGCAATCTTGCTTTATTTCCGCTGAATGTTATGATGTATGGCTGATTGGTAATATAGAAACATATATGCCAGATCTCTATTCTATTCTTTTGTATCTTTTTAGGTCTTATTCCATATTAGTAGTCATTTAGTCAATAAAAGCTAAAGAATTTAGTCAACAAAATGATAACCTTGTGGGATACTGCAGGGGTTTTTGATGATGTTGTAACATTTATATCATCTTAATGGTTCCAGACTCCCGAGTTTCTACTTCTTCTTAGCGTCATTCCTTTTTAGAAGGATAAATCTTTCAATTAGGAATAACAATTTTTTTTAAAAATCTTTATACATTTAATTATTCAAAGTAGAAAAAGAGGAGGTCCTTCTCCTTTGGTTTCTTTCCTATTTGGAAAGACAAAGCTTTCATTAGAAGTATCAGCTTTCTTTCTTGATATTTTTTACCATCCAAGGTATAAAATAAGCAGGAGACCCCAAACTGAATGTATGATGAGGGAAATTTGGAGAGTTTACATCTAGGTTTGTAGGAGGCCTAGGATACTAATGTTTATACTTCTGTCAAATGATGATTACAATGATCGGGGTCCAATTATCTGCATTTTTCTACTGCATAAAGACGATATATCTAAGCTGTTTTATATTCCATTATATTTTACTGACATTGGTTTATACATTCAGTTCAACAGATTTTCTATTTTTTTTGTCTTTCTATATTTTAGTTTATTTTTCTGCTCTCGTTTTTGTTCTTTATATTGGAACATCATGTTGAGTCATTCATAATTAACCAATAACTAAACTTTTGAACTAATTTGAAATTATAATTCTGGTGAATTATGCATCACCTTATTCTATTTGCTATTACTCTACGATCATAATATTTTTTCCTATTTACTCAAAGTATTAGGAAAATAGTTATATTTATGTTCTTAGTTCTCCCGCAAGTGCCTAGACGTGTTCTTTTTCTCATGTTTGCTCGCATATAACTTGTATAAGAAAATGAACTCTTCTGACTACGAATGTCCAGTCTTTTTTCGTTTTACCATTAATTGTGTGAAAATATGCGTGCGCTTTCAACTTCCTCTTAACTTATCAAGTATGTCAAAATTTTGATCTGATTAAACATTATCCCAATCAAAATTTTGTGCTTTCATCATGCAAGGATTTGCTTTTCTACATATATTCTACGGGCGAGTTGTGCACTACATTTCTGATAGTTCATAATATCTTTCCATATCCTTGCTTTGAAATTCCGTTATTCTTATATCTTGCAAATATACTTTGTCAATCAGTTGATCCTAGTTGGAGTATGTTGTTCTGGAAGAGGTGACGGAACTGATCCATATGCAGAGCTTTCACTTCAACCGTTGCCAGAATATACCATTCCATCTGATGGAGTGACTATGACTTGCATCACTTGCACTGAAAGGGGACATATATTTCTGGCTGGCCGTGATGGTCACATTTACGAAATGCAATATACCACTGGTTCAGGTTGGCAAAAGCGTTGTCGTAAAGTCTGCTTAACTACTGGTTTAGGAAGTGTCATTTCGAGGTAGTTTTTCCTTTAATTTAACTATTTGCACATAGCTTACATGATCATGATTGTGTTCTTGAGAATCTGTAACTTTAGTTATTCCTGTGACTGATAGAATTGACTTATATAATACTTCATAATTCATTCTATGGACGACTTTATGAGTTTTATGTTTTGTTTTTGATCTATAACCTGAGTCTTATCCTTCCCTTTCATAACTGTAGCATGTAAAGCTGCTTATTTCATTCCCTCCGTATCTCAGGTGGGTAGTGCCTAATGTATTTAAATTTGGAGCTCTCGATCCAATTGTTGAAATGGTTGTTGATTCTGAGAGACATGTTTTATATGCACGTACAGAGGATATGAAAATTCAAGTATTCTCTTTAGGGCCAAATGGAGATGGCCCACTCAAGAAGGTTGCCGAGGCAAAAAATTTGATTGATTCACAGTATGGTGGTAGACAGCAAGCAGGGTCAAGGGCCCCTTCCCGATCAACTAAATCTTCTATAGTTTCCATATCACCCTTATCTACCTTAGAATCAAAGTGGTTGCATCTTGTTGCTGTTTTATCAGACGGACGGAGGATGTATCTTTCTACAGCTCCATCTGGTGGAAATAATGGTGCTGTTGGAGGTTTGGGTAACCAGAGACCAAGTTGCTTAAAAGTGGTAACAACCAGGCCCTCTCCTCCCATAGGGGTTGGTAGTGGGCTTGCCTTTGGAGCCCTATCTCTTGCTGGAAGATCTCAGGATGATCTATCTCTGAAGATTGAATCAGCATATTATTCTTCTGGAACTCTTGTCCTTTCTGATTCATCGCCTTCTGCTGTTTCATCACTTCTGATTGTGAATAGGGATCCAAGCTCTCAGTCTTTATCTGGTAGCTTGGGAGCAGGTGCAAGGGGTTCTCGCGCACTTAGAGAATCGGTATCATCCCTGCCTGTAGAAGGAAGAATGCTTTTCGTTGCAGATGTTTTACCCCTGCCAGATACTGCATCCATTGTGCATTCATTGTATTCAGAACTGGAAGTCTGTGGATTACATAATTCGTGGGAATCTTGTGAAAAGACTTCTGTTAAAATTTGGGCTAGAGGTGATCTTTCAACCCAACATATACTACCAAGAAGGAAAATTGTCATATTTAGTACCATGGGAATGATGGAAGTAGTCTTTAACAGGCCAATTGATATTTTGAGAAGGTTGTTAGAATCTAGCGCACCGAGATCACTACTAGAGGACTTCTTTAATCGTTTTGGCGCGGCTGAGGCTGCTGCAATGTGTTTGATGCTAGCTGCGAGGATAGTATACACGGAAACACTCATAAGTAATGTTGTTTCTGAGAAGGCAGCTGAAACTTTTGAGGACCCTAGAGTTGTTGGAATGCCACAACTAGAAGGAAGTGGTGCCTTGTCAAACACTAGAGCTGCAGCAGGGGGATTCAGCATGGGGCAAGTTGTTCAAGAGACTAAGCCCGTCTTTTCAGGTGCTCACGAGGGCCTATGCCTGTGCTCGTCTAGGCTACTTATACCATTATGGGAGCTTCCTGTTTTTATTATCAAAAGTGGTTCAGGATCTTCTGATATGTCTGAAGATGGGGTCGTAACATGCAGACTCTCTGTTGGGGCAATGCATATCCTTGAAGACAAAATTCGCTCTCTAGAGAAGTTTTTAAGGTCTAGAAGGAATGAAAGGAGAGGACTCTATGGTTGTGTTGCTGGTCTTGGAGACATTACTGGTTCAATTTTGATTGGAACAGATATGGTAGCTGGTGACAGAAGTATGGTGCGGAATTTATTTGGTTCACACTCCATGAATGTAGACTTTGGTGAGGGTGGATTATCCAATAAAAGGCAGAGGCTTCCATATAGTCCTGCAGAACTGGCTGCCATGGAGGTACTTTTTAATTTTTTGGCCTTTTAAAGTTTATATGCTCGAGTAAGAATGGTGCATAACAACTTAGGTTGTCTTGTAGGTGAGAGCAATGGAATGTATCAGGCAGTTGCTCCTCAGATGTAGTGAAGCATTATTTTTACTCCAACTGCTTTCACAACATCTCGTGGCACGCTTGATTCAGAGTTTTGATTCAAATACTAGGCAAGCTGTAACTCAGTTGACGTTCCACCAATTAGTTTGTTCAGAAGAGGGAGATCAACTTGCAACAAGGCTTATATCTGCGTTGATGGAGGTAATTACTATGTGGTCAGTTATATCTATCATTCCGTCACATTTCTTATTCTTCAAACTTTGAGGTCGAGATGTGATCTTATTATCATTGCTCTTTCATTGAAATTAGTTGTTAATTAACTTACCTTTGTTCAGCATATGAATACTCCTATTGACCTTCTCTCACATCACCTGCCATCTTTGCCCAGTATTACACAGGTCCAGACGGCAGGGGAACTGTAGATGATATTAGTAACAGGCTATGCGATGGTTGCCCTAGCTATTACAAAGAGAGTGATTACAAGTTCTACTTGGCTGTAGAATGTCTTGAGAGAGCTGCTGCTACTTCTGATGCAGAAGAAAGGGAAAATCTGGCTAGAGATGCCTTCAATAATTTAAGTAGAATTCCAGAGTCTGCTGATTTACAAACTGTCTGCAAACGGTTTGAAGATTTGAGGTTTGTTAAGTCAGATTGGTCGTTTGCAATTTGTGTGATTGATCAGTTATCATATTTCAGGCTTGACATACAAATGAAATTGCAGATTTTATGAAGCTGTAGTTCGATTACCTTTGCAAAAGGCCCAAGCTCTTGATCCAGCGGGTGATGCTTTCAATGAGCAAGTGGAGGCAGGGATTCGAGAACATGCCCTTGTTCAGCGTATGCAATGTTACGAGATTGTCACTACTGCTCTGCGTTCCCTTAAAGGTGAACCTTCGCGAAAGGAATTTGGTTCTCCTATCAGGCCTGTTGCCCAATCTGCCCTTGATCAAGCCTCTCGCAAGAAGTACATATGCCAGATTATTCAACTTGGTGTTCAATCATCAGATAGGATTTTCCATGAGTATCTGTATCGAACATTAATTGACCTGGGCCTTGAAGATGAGTTATTAGAATATGCGGGCCCAGATTTGGTGCAATTTTTGCAAAATGCTGGACGTGACCCTATGCATGAGGTTTGTCTTATATTTTATGTTTATTTTTTATTTTGTTCAGTCAGTATGGTGCAGAATTGGTGTTTACAGAATATCAGACCATCTCAATGTCATATGTTGAACTGTATTAGTTTGGAAGGACGTAGTTTTTTTTTTTGGAGTTAAAATATCACGGTTGACCAAGAAGAATCTTATTTTCCTTGACCAGCTTTTTATATTTGTCTCTTTTGTAGGCAAGGGCTCTTTCTATGGTTGCATCCCCAGCTTCTTCAGCTGGTCATCTAAGAGTACCTATACCATCTAATCAGATGAAGTACTTTGAGCTTCTGGCACGGTATTATGTCTCAAAACGCCAACATGTTCTTGCTGCTCAAATATTAGTGAGGCTTGCGGAAAGGCGTTCCACTGAAGCAGGGGATACTGTAACACTTGAACAAAGGTTCTTACTCTTTGTTACATACCATACAATTAATGTGATCTAGATATGAAGAATGAATACTTGACTAAATTCGATAGCTATATTGATTTGTCACTTTTCAGTTTGTTATTTGTGTGATGAAGTGTCATGATAACATGTTGCTCGCTCACTTTCTTCACCCACAGGTATGTTATGTTTGTCATCTAATTCCCCAACCATTTTCTGGTTCATGGGTTGTCAGTAATCATGGACTGACAGATTACAAGCTGTTTCCACTTCTACACGCTCTAAGTTGGTGACCGTGAACCACAAACTTTTGAAACCCCATATTTAGTATTTTTCATCAGGTCCATGAGTAACAATTGGTCTGAATGCTTACGGTTTGTCATTTTTAGAGCATCAAATCTGTGTGCATATGTTTCTGTAAGTACAAATGCTCTAAACTTGAAACTTTTGGAGAGCGCGAAGCCACTGGAAGAGCGGAGGCATTGTTGCCCAATAAACAAAGCACTATGAAAATATGGAAACAGTAAAAGGCGCTGTAGTAGTGATAAGGATGAAGAAACATCCAAATTTATGAAAATTGACAACCTTGAGGTTTGTGGGTAAAATCCTTCTAAATGAGGTTGAGGGGACGAAGTTTTCCAACAAAGAAAGCACACTGAAGAGAGTTCTTATTGAATCATAAATTTAGAGAAGAACTGATGATGAATAAAAGGGAAAGTAAATCAAACCTTGTACCCAATAGCTGAAGGGACTATATAGTCATGATTGAGGAATCAAGATAATTTATGAATCTCAAAATCATTCTAAACATTTTTCGGCTTGCCCCCCTATTAATTATGTATTTTGTATTTCTACATATGTGTATGTTTATAAGTTTAGAACATAACTGACTGATTAGAGTCCTATTATTGTGGAACCACTGACCTGGTTGATTTTATTGTCTGTTTCTCAAATTCAACGAATTCAATTTTTCTGAATTGGTGGTTCACTTGACTGTACTAGCTTTATACTATTTTTAGTTTGTTAGTAAAGATTTTATAAATGATTTTCTATTTGCTACATTGTTGAATAAGACGAAATCAGTACCTAATTATTAATGAACTCCAGAATCCAGATGCTTACCATTCTGTGCATTATTTTGTTTGTCAAGTGCCGTTTGAGAGATGGTATCTTTTGCATTGTTTATTTAATGTAAATTGGACCCGACCTATATAAGGTAAAATGATATTTGTTTTGATTTTACATCTAACAGTTTGTCACCTTTCATTGTTCTGAATTCAGGCGCCAATACTTGAGCAATGCTGTTCTGCAGGCAAAGAGTGCCAGTGAGACTGACAGTCTTAATGTTTCTGCGCGGGGCGCTATTGACAATGGGCTTCTTGATTTACTTGAAGGGAAGCTTGCTGTTCTTCAGTTTCAGATAAAGATCAAAGAGGAATTGAATGCTATGGCATCAAGGTTGGAGTCTTCGACTAGCACATATGAATCGGCTGCAAATGGCTCATCGCCTGATAATGGTGATGCCAATTTCGTGACTGCCATACGAGAAAAGGCAGAGGAGTTATCAGTGGATTTAAAGACCATCACTCAATTGTACAATGAGTATGCTGTACCGTTTGAACTCTGGGAGGTTTGTGATCCATCCATTACCTTTTTAATGCAGTGCCTGCTATATCACCCTATGTTTTTGGTTATCATTATAAACTACAATTATTTATGTGGCTTTATTTTTCAGATATGATCTAGTTCCTTTATTATCTTAAATCAGATTAAATGAGATGTTTGACTATTTTCACTTAAGTTGCTCACAACAAAGTGATATCTTAGTGGAAAATCCACAAAATTTATGCAAAGGTTAGTTAAATCATTGGAACTATTAGAAAATTAGGAGTGAAGTTCATAAACTAGTATGCTTTAAGGTACAATATTAGTACCGTTGCACTTCTATACTCTGTAACCCTAATTGCATTAATGATGGGAAATTTCCTGTAAATAGATAATTGAATAAATCATGTCCTTATCTTTTCATTTTCAGATGTGTTTGGAAATGCTATATTTTGCAAGCTATTCTGGTGATGCTGATAGCGTCATTGTCAGAGAGACCTGGGCTAGACTTATCGATCAAGCTCTTTCAAGGGGAGGCATTGCTGAAGCTTGTGCAGTGTTGAAGAGGGTTGGCTCCCATGTTTATCCTGGCGATGGGGCCATGTTACCTCTAGATACGTTATGCCTTCACCTTGAAAAGGCTGCACAGGTAAAAAGGTTATGATTTTTTGACTCGTAATATGACATCTTAACATCCAAGTAATAAATTATCATATTTTTCTAAATCTTTGTAGGAGCGAGTACTGTCAGGGGTTGAGCCAGTTGGAGATGAAGATGTTGCAAGGGCTCTTCTTGCAGCTTGCAAGGATGCAATAGAACCTGTCTTGAATACTTATGATCAGTTGTTATCCAATGGAGCAATTTTGCCTTCTCCAAGTCTAAGGTTACGGCTTCTTCGGTCAGTGCTAACAGTACTTCGCGAGTGGGCGATGTCTGTCTTAGCACAGAGAATGGGCACAAGTGCTGCTGGAGCTTCTCTAATTCTAGGGGGTGCGTTTTCAATGGGGCAAACTTCAGGCGTAAACCAAGGTGTTCGTGATAAGATCACAAGTGCAGCAAATAGGTTTGTCTTATTTGACCGAACAAAGCTATAGATTTTTAACCTTTTTTGAATATTTTCATTGGAAAGTTGAGAATTTGCAGTATATGTTATTTTTATGTTCCACTGAGTACCCCATGTGAACAACTCATTAACTGTACAATTATCTCAGGTTTATGACTGAGGTTCGAAGATTGCCCCTTCCACCGAATCAAACAGAGACAGTGTATCGAGGGTTCCGAGAGCTAGAAGAGTCACTCTTGAGTCCATTTCCTTTTGAGCGGTTTTAACTACTTTCCTCTTACAGCAGGTTTGTTGTATGATTTAGCTTGTGCTGGGAACAACACTGCAACGAAAGAATTTATTATCGTGTAAATTACATGCAATGAACAAATTTGCGTCCCTTTTATTTAAGATTGTTATGAGTTAGAACCTACCTTTGTTGCATCAGCTTAGGAGTATGTACAACAGTACTAAAATTAATGTCCAGAAAAATAAGTATGTACGAGTCTCTCTTTCTGTTTGTTTCATATAATATTCCAGTGAGTGATATGTGGTGATCAGTGTCCAAACTTTGACTTGTGATATACATGTAGAAAGCTGTAGATGTCTAGTTTCCAATGATCCTTGTTGCACTAAAATAGGCCAAGTAAAATTGAAATTATGACCATAAAACAACTTTCCAAAACATGTAATAATTGGGGGAAAAAAAAATCTAATTGCAGTCCAATTTGATGAGACTCGTGTAATCATAATGCGTATGTATTTAAATGTGTTATTTGATTTTGATTGGTCATTTCTTAGAAGGTTCTTCAAATTATAGGTCTAGTCGCGATAAGAATGTTTTGGATTTGGTTGAACTTAATCTGTGTTAGAATTGTCATGACCCAAGAACCATTTCCAGATGTATTATTTTTGTAGGATCTAATCCTACCTTCAAATTCAACCAGGTTATTTGGTTTCCTAATTTTGTCTAATCTCATAGGGAACTTTCTTATAGTTCTACACTTGGTGTATAATTCCAACTTCAATTGGTGTTAATGTATAACTTCTATATCTTTTGCATGATTAACAATTTTAGATTGAATCCAAAATTCATTCGATGCGAGAAAATGAGAGATAATATTGTTTATTATGTTAGGTTTTTCTTGAAATGTTTTGAAACAACATTTTATTTACATAAATTAATGATATGAGACTATTGTGAGTCGACGGATGTTTGGAGTCATCTATTCCATTAGTGATTTATCTGGTATTTGAATGTATATGATGTTCATGTGAATTTATTATATTGAATATGTCGAGATGTACAAAAAACTGATCAGACAGCGAGTGAAGAGTCTAATATAGGACAAAAATTAAAGAAATACTTGGATGTATGACATTCGTGTGTACGCAGGAAGATATTTTTTGTTACCTTTTTCTGTCGTGGACTGTCAAGCCAACCTTGTTGTTGTTTTGGTGATTGAAATGTCTGTTTTATCCTCAAATGTGTGCGGTGGATTGATATAAAGAAATAAACGGTAGGAGGGATGCTTGCTAATTTTTCAAACATCTATGATGCGCAGTTTAAGGTTAAATTTCACTTTGACAATTATATATTTTCCTTTTCAAAAATCTCCATGCAATTTTCACATAAGCTCATACGAAACTACACTTTGATATCATATTTATACATATTTTAAGGCCATGGTACCAATCTTTAAAAAAAAAAAATTGCATACCATAATTTAAAGCACTTTAATTTACCGACATAGTTTTCGTTACAATTTCCATTTCGAAAATGCATTTACAAAAAAATGTTGATTTATTTTAGAAGAAAAATACCCAATGCTCAATTAAATATAAGCATTATTAAATGGCAGAAAACTGAGAATTCAATTATGGAACAAATGCATGGGAGTTACAAATAGGTCTAATAATACCTCGATCATTCTCGATGTGTGTGACGTACTGACATTGCAAAATTCATAAATATTTAATCTAATTCACCGTAAAAGTTGAAACATATATAGAAATGTGATTTATGCTAATTAACACAAATATGGTATATATAATTAGCCGCATGAAATTAATTACTGAAGCAAATGAAGACAACCCTCGGTCTGTACTCTGTAGCTTTACTCCTCCTCTTTTTCAGTGACATTGTTTGAAGCCTCAAGTTCAACTGTACCTTCAGTGTACAAACAACTAAGTTGATGAAAATAAGGACATGTTCTTGAATCCATAGGCCTCTTCTTGTTACTATCTTTTGTTTTCCTGAAATATTTATTTATATTTTCCCATTTCTCTTTGCATCTTTTTGCACTTCTTTTGTACCCCAATTCCAACATCCCTTGTGATATTCTTTCCCATAAAGGACCCTTAACTCCTTCTTTATTGCTTTCTTCATTGTTGCTATTAGTGCTAAGTTTGCACCTCAAATTTATCAAAGCGAAAACTTGGTCTCTTGGCCATCGCATGCCTATATCTCCCTTTTGAGTGTATTTTGACTCTTTTGTGGTCACAATCGAATCTTTTTTGGGCAAAATTGAACTGGGTCTTGGCGGTGATGGAGTTTTAGGTGTGGGATTTTGGTGGGTAAGAAGAATATTGGTTTTGTTCGATGAGGTTGATGTCTCTTCTGCTCTGTTTTGAGTTAGTTTGACAATGTCTTGATGATCAATCTTGTGTGAAAAGTTCTGGTCTTTTTCAGATGTGAATTTCCTCAAGAATTCAATGATTATGGATTGTCTTTTCCCAGCAATAACTTGTTCTTGTGCCCTTTTTTCAGATTCGATTTTTATTCTTTCCAATTCTTCATTCTTCCAAATTTCTTCTCTCGCTAAGTTCTCTGCATCTCTTTTCATAATGTCTTGAATCAGTTTGTTGTGCAGTTCTTCTTGTTGAGTCATCATTTTGTTAACAACTGACTCACAAAAGTCCTTGAAAGTCTCAAACTTGTTGTCTAATTTGGTCCTTTTCCTCTTTTTGTTTGATTTCACTAGTTGCAATTCTTGAGATGGGTTTGTTGAATTTTCATCTAAATTCATCTTACGCTCTTTCTTTCGATCTTCTTCTTCTTCTTCGTTTTGCTTTTCGATTTCTTGATTACCACTAGGATAAAATTCATCAAGTTCTGTGAAGATGTTTCTGTAGTTCTTGTTGCTGCTGTTGTAGTTTAAACTAATATCATGATGACATTGTTCTTCAAATTTCTCCTTGCATTGCTCTGGACTTCTATTAAATCCAAGCTCTCCAAGTTTCCTGCACGAGATTTGCATTTCATTCATATATATAAAATTTACATTTAATAAAACCTTTTTTTCCATTTATAGTAAATATCCAGTAAATCAAAGGGCATACCAAAAGACAAGAACTCAAAAACAAAAAGCAAAAGATCACTCCTCCATCTAATCAATTAAGTATGTATATTGATAGATAGATAGATAGATGGTGCTTTTAAGATTCCAAAAAGTGAAATAAAAGGCACTGAAACTCCTTCTATAGTAATAAAGAAGTAGTAAGTTGAAAAAGTAAAAGAAGATGGGAAAATTCTT
>JAYDYQ010002594.1:0-21354 GCA_034814905.1 Penstemon davidsonii
TTTCGTTCATCGACTTCAGAAACTATTTACGAGATTAATGGCCATTGGGACAGGTAAAATCTTTATTCCAAAAAATGCAGAAATCGACTTCTCAAATCAATTTACAATTCATTTACATTCCGTTGTGTAGAACTGTCATGGCTAAGGATGTTTCTACTGGAAAAACTACGATCATCTACAACGCAAAAGAAGCACTTTCAGGACTGAAAACTCCCTTTGTTAAGGATCCAAAGGTATCGACTATTGACAACATGATCTCCCTCCATTTATTCTTGTTTTGTTCACAAATTTTTGTGATGTATAGGCAATTTCGCCCAGTGAGTCGACTGTTGTATGGTCTGAATTGAGCCAGGCTATACTAGAGAAGAACTGGGACAAAGCCAGAGAAGCTAAGACTTGCATCGAGGAACGACAAAGAGAAGTTGCACGAGAACGAAAGTCTATAGAAGAAGATTGGACTCCAAAGCATTTTACTGTACCTCGTAGAAACGAGAGCGGGTGGGACTGTTTACCGAACCATAAGTCAGTTCCCCCAGCTCCAATTGTTAGTCTATAATCACTTGTGTCAAAGGGGATATTTTCAGTTCAATTTATGCAAAGAATTATTGCATCACTAATTAGAACATGCTTGTGCAAATTTCCAATACTTACTGCTTGTCCCTTTGCTTTGGCGAAATTTGCACAAACCTCATTTATCACCACAGGAAACTACTTGGAGAAAACAATTTAGTATATATTTCAGAAGAAACATCCTTTGCCAATTCAACTAATCTAAAATTAGAGCAAAATTGAATAGAATAACGGTTCACAACTTAACTATATTGTGAACTATTCGTTCTGGGAATACTATTTAAATGGGGAGAAAAAAAAAGAAAAAGAAAATTTAATTAATCAATTTAAGAAATAATAAAAAGAAGAAAAAAAATTTAACTGCCAGGGCCATATTGCAACTATATAATCCAACTTCTACAAAAGTCAGTCTCCAAGATCAGAATGTAAATGGAGGGAAATATTAAAATCAAATCAATTGTCCCCAACAAAGCAAAACTGGCAATTTCTTCACCTTCAGCTTCATTTTGAAGTCATATTCACTCTCCGCCAGTTGCCTTTGCACTTAAAAAGAAGCCAATTTGGGGAGCTTTCGATCCTATATAACATGAGGTGCTTTACAACAGCAGAAGCTAAACGAGAAATGGATATGAAGAAGGGGCCGGATTCAACAATTGAATCGACCAAAGAATCAAGACTGAAGTTATGATCCCCATGTAATAGATGTATAATTGGGAAAAAGTCGCAGCAAATTATCTAGTGTATCAGGTAAAAATTTCCTAGCAAACAAATAACATGGCCGTCGGTTTCCATTCCACATGCAAGGTGTAATCTGGACTTCTCTCTGTGAAGCGGCAGAATAATTTTCATCAGTACTGAAGCAACAGAACAACTTTAAAAAAACATAGCAGAAAAAGAACTAACCTTGTCGTCACTTGTGACATGCACACTTTCAGTAATGGACTGCAAAAGAGTTGAAAGTCCCAATTAAGGAAATTATTCTAGTTGAAGACTTGATAAATGAAATTATTTTATTGCAAATTATATGGGGCAAATTACTGTCGACGCAATAAAAGGCTCCCGAAAAATATGCAGCACGAACACAAACGAAAAAATCAATGATAGTAATGCAAAGCTAAAGATTCAGGCTTGCATGCCCATCCAAAAAGACTTGGAAATTGGACGATGGAATGTTGGACTTGAGAAGACAGATGAAAATTAACAATGAAATTGATGTAAATATTAGAAAAAGCAAAGCCATACTGTAATATTTCTCATCAGCTCAAAGGTGATATCCTGTGCTCGGTAAGATCTTGGATGCCACTTTCCTTCAGACCAATCAACATTTGTTACCGACCAATTGGCTATTCCAGCTGGATCAAGCATCTGAAAAGCAGAGGAAACATGTATTCATTAAAAAGAAACCAAAAAAGGAGAAGAGAGGAAGCTTTTATAGGTTAAAAATATGAGAGGTTAATACATAGAAAAAAGTGGGCAAATAATGTTCATCAGAGTAGCAGTTGCGTCCGGCCTCCATGCCTGGCTGTTGAATCAAAAGAAACAAATGGTGATAGTGGTTCAGTAAAATGTCAGAGTAACATCATATGTCTATCAATATGCCATCATATGGTAACAACAAACAAAATGGAAAGTAGTGACCGGTGATTGAAATATGGACAACCAACTGGAGGTAAAAAAAGTCTTAAGAAAAACCAAAGCCTCAACAGGAGCATGGGTCTTGTGCAGTTATTTATCTCCTTTTGAAGATTGGAACCAGGGTAACCTCGATAAACATGAAGTAATATCTTACATAAAGCTCTACTATAGTGAGTAGCTTGGTTTCTTCAAGCAGACAGACCGCATCTTATCCAACACTTATCCCCTTTCAGTATTGAATCATCTCAAAATTATAAACTAACCAAAAAAAATGCCCAAGTACCATAAACCATTCTTATGACACTCATACACTTGCATCTTCGTTTTTTTGCTCTCCAAATAAATTCAACTCGTATTTATAATAATAATAGTATCTCCATCCAAATTTGAATGTCCATTACTAAATTAGCATAAAATTTTCAATGAGATTTGTAAAGGAGTGATATTTTTGAATATTTTCAATTACCCTTAAAACAGTGGTTCTGAGCTAATAAAAAGTTATATTAGTACTTCAAACAAGGGTCATGTATAATAGTCTGCTTCCTTTTGAATTAAAATCTTATTGAGGTTACTTTGGTCATATGCTCCTTTATCCTAATATAAAAGGCAAAATTCACATCCATAAGAGCAAAATTTGACCTTATTAATCTGCTTCCTTCTAAATAACTTCTAACTTAATATGTAACTAATGAAACAGTCCATCATCCAAGGTTTAGATGCAATTCCAGCTATAGTGAGAATAGTTGGTGATCCTTCCACCAGAATATAAATTATGACTCAGTTTGGTCATACAGATCGAATTAGATTTATAAATAAATTGCAAATTTATCTAGGCCTTTTAAATGTGAAACTAGCAATAAATTTCTGACAGATAACATAAACCAAAACTAACATGAATGTCCAGCGAATAAATTTATAAAAGAAATTGCAGTCACCTTGCAATGATCCCTGAATTTTGTGTAATAGAGACTGTCAGCCATGACTATAATTGCATGCTGCCGTTTCATTGTGAACCACTGCAATTTATTTTAAAAAGAAACCCATTAAAACACAGCAAATAAAAAATATGAAATTGAGCAACCTGCAAACAGAGTAATTTGCACCAAAATATCAAGTTCAACTTCACTCCAGGAGAGAAAATACATTTTCAGACACAAAACTGCAAGAATAAATTTGCAAGGTATTCCTTTTCCCTCCACACTATTTTTTTACAAGAAATTCAAGATTTTGCACCGATACACAACAGAGCTGCTTGCTCCTCTTAATAACCCCTCTATTAAAATAACTGCCAATATGCAATTTTTTCATTTAGCAAATGAATGATGTCAAAATACAAAACCACACCTGTGCACCCTTTCGAAAGTCTTTCTTCTCGACTTCAGGTAGCATATATTCAATATACCTGCCACTTCCATGTGGACCGGGATCCTCAAAGCTGCAAAAAACAGAACTCTTATATTTTTCTTAAATGATCAGCCAGATACCACAATGATAGTTAAAGAAAATATGATATGGCTTTAAATATGAAAGGTTTAGATATATTAATAAAATAATGAATAAATTGCCAATACGTTTGTTTATCTTAACTTTTCTTTTTCTTAAAAAAGTATTTTGATTGGGGAGGTTTCAGCTTTTTCATGCATATCAGTCCTGATTCACTACATTGGTTACATATACTTCTAGATGATCAACTTACTCTACATATCAAAATTATAAAAGAAACCATGTAACCTGTTCAGTGTTATTCTAGGATTCAGTTCTTTATAAGTGTACTATTTTGCGTTAGACCTATATAATTAAAACTCATCGCTAAGAATTTCATAGAAAAAAGACCACTAGGCAAATATCGTGATTGCAAGTAGCTACCTGCAAAAATAGAATGACCAAAAAAAACTCAAAATCAGGGTACTTACGAATCGACAAAGCTAATATTTGTGTACATGAGATAGTTGTACACATAATCAAAATCATGAAGCGGTATGCAACTGCAGTCCAGGAAAAATGCTTAATTAGTATCTGAAAATTTATATGAGTGCCCACAATAAAGGAAAAGTGATGAAATTAATAAAGACATTATATTATAGCAACCTATCGGAAAGTAGTACAAAGTGCTGGTTGTCTGGATCTTTGAGCGCATTTCCTAAAAGCCGTCTTTCTGCATCAACCATTGAAATTTTTCCCCATACTACCTGAAATTGTTGACCATTAAGAAACACTCGCTAATGATAATGTAGTCTAAAGACAAGTCTCATGGTTTTTTCTTCGGTTTAAACAAAACAGCCATAAAATATGATATCATAGATCAATGGATAACAAATTTATGGTTTACTTAGTAATAAGAGCAGCTAATTGTTAATCAAAACAAAGAACTGTAACAATTAGGATGTGGAAAGAATCATTTGGATGCTTTCACAACGTACAAGTCTAAGGAAGCTCCTGATATTTTCTGAAAACTTTGCTAATCATGTAAATAGCAGCAGAGTTTCATGTACCTGGCAGCCGAGAATGCACAAAAAACATAGATTTAACTACTCCTTATCCCACACAAATTTATAAAAACATATGGACGTATTTATAACACCCATGAGGATCACAGTTTATTTTGTAAAATACGATAATATATACGGAGAAGAACGAACACCTTAAAACAAGTTTACTTAAACTCAATACTCATGTTTGACGATGCAGAGAATATACACTTTTACACTACAAAGAAGCACAGACAAAAAAGTGTATGTTAATACAGCGCAATTGTGATGAATAATACCAAGTAAAGGAAATGAGGAACAAACCTTATCACTACGAATTTCCCGATTGACAAAGTAACGGCTAAAATGCACAGGTCTGTCCTTGGAAGCATGCACGTACACAGAGAATCTACCTTCATGGCCCTGCCATGTAAAGAAAAAAGTTGAGAAAAAGATTCTTCGGAAATGAATAGCAAAAGGTTTCCAGCCCATCCAAAATACTCAAGTAGAAGCAAATAAAAAAGAATTTTCATTTTTTCCCCTTCACCTAATAAGACCACACACTTGTTCCGTCATCACTCTTTTGGCTAAGAAAGTTGGCTCTCAATTCTTTGTGTGAAAGCTACATGGTCTATACCTGAATTTCTATACTACATTTTCAAAAAATGATGTCTTCTGGTGCAACCTTATCACAATTCATGCTATACCATCCCGATTATAATTTTTTAGGAGTACCCCTCTTTCTTACTCCTTAAGTTCTAACTTGTCATACATAAATTTCCATGTAGTCCATTAAAATACCCATGCAATGCTGATCAAGTACAACTTCATTCCAAACCAGGCATTGGGTTCTGTGACGCTCTAACGAATAAACAAGTTGGATGCAGCTAGTGGGTCTTACACTCATAACCAACTATATTATCAGCAGATACACCAAGATTAAAATGATTTACACCTACAATCAGAGAGACTTTATTTGGCCAAAATCATTCAACTGTGAAGTGCTGTATTACCAGTTTTTCCGCTTTTATAGGGGGATTGGAAACACTATCATGCTGGGGAAAATACTGAACATCAGCAGAATTCTAGAAAAGAGAAAACGGATAAATGAAACTAAAAAATAACACATGGTGTATCAACTTGTAGTTCCACTTTCCATTGTTTTATTATCTTATATGCATATCACCAGTTACACTTTAGTTTTGCTTTTTGTAAATTGCCCTTGCAAATTCTTCTTATTTCAATTACATTTTTCCATATTATTTTGAAAAGACAACATATTAATGAAGTTACCTTTTGGAGACGAGATATAAAATTGGAACTATATCATGTAAAAATTAGAGATTATATAAGAGTGAAAATGCCAAATTGCAAACAGTAAGTTAATTCATAATACCAGCATCCATAAAAACCATATCTAGTTATTAAGAGTAAAACATAATTTAATCTTCTACTTCATAAGCATGAAAGGTCTCCAAGGAACATAGCACTTTTCTGCAAGATTCACAAATGTCATGCTATTATTTAGTGATCCATGCAATTAGTTCATAAACTGCAAACATCATCATGGATATCTCAAATAAACATATGTTTTCTGGTTACAATTTACAAACAGCGAACATAAATGTTTTCTCTCATACTGACACATTGTGGTTTGATTTCACTGATAAGGACATAGAAGAAGCTAAAGGAAGAAGTGATAAAAAATATTCCATTCATTCATGGATCGGATTTTGCAGAGCGCTGAGGTATTCTGAAAAGAGCTACAATTGTATAATTAATTTTTGGAAACTTATAAAGTTCTTTTGTCAACACATAAGCACGTAAAATCACATTGAGACCCATCCATTTCCGCAAAAACACTTTTGAAATGTAATGCTACATTCATCAATTTAATGTTAACAACATGAAGATATATATGTATACTAGAAATAACTATTCGTCATGAAAGTCTCCTATGCAACACAACAGGGAGACATGTCTCATCTAATGTAAAATACTCCATCATAAATACAAAAGGACACAACAAACTAATATATCAATTTTGCAATAGCAGTAAATGATGGAAACTGAAAGTTGAAATAAGGCAATTTAGCACTAAAGGAAAACAGGATACCTGGAAAAATTTATCCCATAGCTTCTCAAAAGGCAAAGCACCCGGTGTGAGAAAGAGGAAGGCAATTTTCGGACTCGATGCTAAAGTAGGAGGCATCTTCAAAATATCTCTAATTACAACACGAGAAGCAATTTCATCATCTGTTAATTCTCTAGCGGGTGCAGGCGGAAGCCAATTTTGTAATGCCTTGCAACCATGAGATGAGAAAACATAGCACGCTGCGGAATTGTGAGGTGGATAAACATACGCACAAACTAGGAACAAACTGACTAAAGAAACCAATACAATAATCCATGTTGGCTTCTTCAGTTGACCTCGCTGGCGAGGAGCTGGCAATATATGCATGTCTTTCATGCCGAGACGCCACGCCTGAGATGACTTCATCTAGAAATGATACATTACAGGTCAATTCCTCAAAATATTTTATCTTGTTTCACACGTCGTCTTGAGGTCAAGAACGCAACTGAGTAACGCTTACCTATCTGCCTAAAGCAGAACCTGAAAATCTAGATCCAGTAGGAATTGGAACCTGCAGAGCAGCTAAAAATATATAAGAGATGCTAGTTGCATGAGAATTATTTCAATAATATTAAAGCAAATCTGAAGATTATCTCGATATCAAGTGAGAATTAATTCAGTATAATCAACTCCGAGGAATACAATCTATTTGCTAAGCTGCATGATGCCATAACCACTAATCACATGCAAAAACAATAAATAAACTAAGTCTAAAATCAATTAAGTCTAGAAGTCATTTAAAGAGAAAATGCTACTAAAATTACAGTTCAAAGAGGTTTTTATGGAATTAATAATCTTCTTCCTTCGACTAATAAACAAACTTGTACTTGTACACCTCATCGTCGGGTTCAAGTTACCTATCAAAATTCATCACATAAAAATACAAATCCACAACAAATGTTCAATCCAAATGAGAATAAGATCAATATTTACTCGACCAAGTAATAAGCACAATAGAAATAGGAAAATCAGACAGTGTTTTACGGGAATGCCCAGCCTTTTGATCCCCTGCATTACCACTCCAAAGTCACCAAATAAGAATTGGAATGAACTACTAATTCAATTAATGAGTGTACAGTAATTTAAAAGAAAAAAGAAAAACATTAAAAGATTTAAATTTCCTAAGCCTCCCCAACCACAAGAACTCTACAATTCATGCCCCAAAAGTCAATAAATCAAGGAGATAAAAAGTTGCCACCAAAAAGTCAACCGAACCTGGCTCTCAACAATTCCACAAATTTAACAGCAAACACTACAATCAATCCAACATTACAAATTAAACGCACATTACACACACGAGTAAATGTATCCGCCACAGCAGCAATAAATCCAAAAAAAAATCAACGAATAAACACTGGAACAACGCGGGTACATATACATTTCCAGGTCGGCATCAATTCCAATTACATATAAATTCAACAGTACAAGCTGGAAACAAAGATCGGAGAGTTGAATCCTGTACCTGAAGGATCTGTATCTATGTCCGTATGTATGCGTACGTCCGTCGAAATCTAGTTATAGCATGAGTGTATGAGATACATCGAATAACAAAACCAATTAGAGAGAGTGCACCTATAAACCGAGCAGATGAATATATAATTAAATTAAACAAATAATCTAGTTTATATACCGGTAGATTGAAGATATATACGTACAATATATGAATGGATCTTAGAGATGGAGAATTCGAATTTCTGGCGTGGGGGTGGGTGGGTGTGGGTGTAGGTTGTTGGAGGAGGAGGGATTTGAGTATTTGTATTTGTGGAGAGAAAGAGTTTAACGTTATTATGGTCTCCGTCCAATTTCAGCCGGCGACTTTTACAATTCCAATTTTTCAGTAGGATTTGTTATTTATGATTAATTAATTATTAGTTGGAGTCATATTTAATACTACTTTTTTCTTAAATTGTATAGTGAGTATTTAATACTTCTAGTAGGCAATAATATTTGGAAAATTGGAGACTGGGAGCACGCGTGGGGTAGGGCGCGTAGGGAACTAAGATTAGTTGTCAGGTTGGGTTGTCATTGGTTTGCTACTGGGCTTTTTTTTTTTATGAAGTATTTAATTCGTAAGCAATTTTCTTTTAAAATAATTCGTAAGCTCGATTAATTTGAAATTTTTGTACCTCATTTGCGTCACTACTTTATATTTGTGCCCGAAATTTACTTCGTGAATTGATTTTGAAATTTGAACCAAGTTAAGATTATGATAATTTAATTCATATCTTGAATTTAGATTTTTATAGAAACGAATTTATGATCGGAGTTTGAATTTAATAAGGCTCAATCGGATAAAATTATGAATTTGAAATATTCTAAGTAGTTTCATATGTTATATGAAATGATTGTCTATTTGGGACTTATGGAGGCACGAATGGATATATTTTCTATTTTTATACATGTAAACTATATTTGTAAAAAAATATGGATATTCATTAGTGTTATTCATGATTCAAAATTTTCCAAAGAAATATGGATATTGATTAGTGTTATTTCCTAGTGTGTCTTTCGATCGGCTAAGGATTTGAAAACATTTCGAAAACACTAGGAAAAGTTTCGAAGAAATTACTAAGTTAAGCAAAATAAGGAAGTATCAAGACAAACAAATAGTTTGAAAATTACAATTTATTTTCTTTTCCACTAATTAAATGAACATAAGTTTTTTGATGTTTCTGACGAAAATGAAGAAAAATTTATCTATTGTGTTATTGTAACATTTGGGTTGAGTTTTTGTTTGAAGTGTTACTTACCATTTACTACTAAATAGTAAATACTACTATTATGCGATTTGTGGGAGTATATTCCTTTGTGTTACATATATGATAAATGCATTCTATTTGTGTATGTCTTAGTAATAATACATAAATTTATAAAAAGAATTTAGGGTGAGTTTGGCCTAGCGATTCGAAAATTAATTATAGGAGAATTAATTTTACTAAAATGGATTTTGGCAATAACTGATTATGATAAAATTCAATCATAAAATAATTGTTTTTGGATAATAGCTTTTGCAAAAGTACCACTTTAGTAGCTTCTGAAATAAGTTGATTTTTAGCTTCTAGAGATCCCAAAAGTGATCATGATATTAGGGGCCAAACACCATTAAAATCACGATTGACTAAAAACAATTTTTATAATTGGGGCCAAACACTTTTAAAATCACAATGGAGGTCTAGAAGTGCTTTTAAGAGCTCCCACCGCTGGGTCAAACTCACCCTTAATATGGGCTAAGCCGATATAAGTATGAAGCTTGAAATAATAGATGGATCGTGTTTGAGCCAAACATATGAAAACTTTATGATACAAGTTTTTGAGCCCGTGGACTTCGAGTATGCTAATACAATTAAGGTTTATTTGAAAGAGTTCTAGCCCGATTTCGGAGAACTCTACCAAATAAAGTTTGACAAAATCCATTAAACTCAATTCAAATATATTCATAAACGCATACACAGATTCTTTATACGGTTATACTCTATAAAACATAGATTTGATACCTATCCCTTTTTTCCCCCCCCCCCCCCCCCCACTCTATTAAATAACATTGATTTGACACCAATCACCTATTTTTTTTTCCCCAAATCCAACATTAATTCAAACACAATCCAAATGTAGTTTAAACTTTTTCAAAACCACAAAACCAAACATCCAAACTCAATCGCCGATGAGGCCTTAGCCAAGTGGTTAAGGATGAGGCTCCATGACCAAGAGGTCATGGGTTCAACTCCCACGAATGTGGGTATTTCTCTAGTTTAATACTAGTAGTTGTAATTAATTTACTTTCGATTCGATATAGTGTTTGATGTACCGATGTATTCACCATCTCAAAAAAAAAAAAAAAAAAACATCCAAACTCAATCCAAATAAGATTCTAGAGGTTTTACTATAACCACCCAAACCAATTTTTCGAAACCAAATCCACGAAATCGAGTCAAAACTCTCTCAAATAGTGCCCAAGTCACTCCAAACTCGAATCGAAAAAACAAATTAGCACCCTAAGAACAACTAATTATGTATACAGAAAATTCAAGATTTATGTATCACATAGGTGAACTAGGTCAAGTACTATATTTCTATTGCACATATTTATGATGGAATATTGATGTTTGCCATCGCCCACAACTAGTAACCTTCTACCTTATTTTTTTTTCGCTCTATTTTCTCTTGCTGTCATGCTCCTACATTATTTTTTGCTCTATTAAAGACATCTCATTCTCAACGTCTATTTTTCGCTCTCTTTCTCTTGCAGTCATGCTCCTACCTTATTTTTTTTGTGTATTTCTGATTTCTTCTCTCTCCTCTAAGCATTACTTTCTCTTTCTCATGAAATCATCCTAATCTTTTTTCACTCTTTTATATATATATTTTTACATGTCCATTTTAGATTGTAATTATATATTTTGCTTGCTTAAATTTAAATAAGTCCATTTATTTTTCCAAAAAAACTCATTAAAATGGAGAAAATAATACGACATAGCTCAATTTTTTATTTCTAGAGCTTCAAAAGAATAAGACTTATGTTAAACTCTTTATTATTAAAAATACTCCGTTCATTCGTAATTATATATCATTTAAGGTTGTTGTACAAATTAGGTACCTAAATTTGAGAAGAATAAAAGTATGATGGTACAAAACTACCCTTAAAAAAATCAAAAAATCTACAAATTCTCATATCCATTTCTATCTCTTTCATTAATGAGAAAGGGTAAAATTGTCAAAAAAGAATTTAAGTCTCTCTTATATTTCTAAAACGACGTGTAGGGCTGAAAATCAAACCAAGCTATTAGATACACGACTTGAGTTCGTTCGATAAAAGCTCGTTTGAGCTCGGTTCGTCAAACAAATCAAACAAGCTTGAACATGATTTTCGTTTGATATATTTTGAAGCTCGGCTCGAGCTCGACTCGATAAGCTAAATATGAAAAAAATACATGTAAAATACCAAGCTACTCGATACTCGACTCGAGCTCATTCGATAAAAGCTCGTTTGAGCTTGGCTCGTTACGAAATAAAACCAAGCTCAAACACAAAATTCCAAGCTCGATAAAATTCAAACCAAGCTTGAATAATGTCCCATTCGATACTACTCAGCTCGTTTACACCCCTAACGACGTGTATTTAAGAATATTTTCTTTCGATTAAAATGACATATATTTAAGAATAGATTATATTATAACATAATTTTTATCGTAATTTATGGAGTTTATTGAGGTGACCGTACTTGTTTTGGATAGGTTCAAAGACTTGAAGATATGGTCAATGCTTTATAATTTTATTCTCTTCTTGATAAAGACTTTAATTCGAATTTTCCTTTTTTAGAAGAATTCGAAAATCATAAATCACTTACTAACAATTAAGATGGACGTGAAAATTCTTAAGCATTAAAAATATACAATCATTAAGGGGGCCACAACCAAGACCAAGAGGAATAGAAAATTCCAAGCGGGTATGTCATTGGCTATGGCCGCCTGGGGAATTGGAAAAAGTTTAATTGTATATACGGTTTTATTGTATCCTTGATTGCCGTTAAAAGACATTTTTATCCCTATGCCAGCATGGCATATGCATGAGCCTGTTGTCCTTCAAGCGCGTGGATCTTAAGCGTCAATACTTCGTTCGTCTCTTCTCATTTGCTCCTGGAGTTTTTAAACGGAGTTTTACGTAATAATTAAAAAAGTGAAACTTTATGCGTATATAAAAGGGTAATTTTGAGACATCCAAAAACGGAAATATGATTGAAAAAAAAGGACGTAGGAAGTATATAACTATAAGGTTTAAACGAGCTCAATAGTATCGAACATTATATGTTCAAGTTTGATCTTAACTTTTTATTGAGCTCAAAATTATGTTTGAGTTTGGTCAAATGTGAAGTGCAACAAACTTCAACGAGTAAACAAGAGCTTCATATTTTTACATACATTTTATCAATTTTTAATTTATCGAGTTGAGATTGATGAGTTTTTAAATATTGTTATTTAACCTTGTTTAGTATTCATAACGAATCAAATTCAAAACAACTTATTATTTAAATTTTATTTTCAACTATAAATATTACTCGTTCAAGATTGACTTTTTGGTCAATGCTATGATGTACACATCTCAAGCGCGATGGAGTACATATTACAGAATGCTTTTGAAGTCTAGCAATTACGAAATGCTTCTAAAGTTCTCTATAGAATTATTGCAAGTAGGAAAAGTTGCACTTTATCCAATTATAACCATATATTTTATTAATCGTCTATCCACTAAATTAGAGTTAATGGCAATTTGTTTCATGTAATAATCATAATATTTAATTCACTTCCCTGTGATTATGACTGGCAAGATGGGTCAGGACACAGTGGGCGGCCCATGACCCGTCCTGACCCAACCCATTAATTTTCATTTTTATTGGGTTGGGTCTGGGTTGGGTTTAGCTTTACATTTAATGGGTCTTTAATGGGTTTGAAGGTGGGTCACTAATGGGCCATGAACATTAACCGGCTGTGATTTGAAAAATAACATGTTACATTTTTTGTAATTCTATAAAAGTTTTACATTGCCTTCTTGAAATTTTTACATGTGGCACTATACCTCCCTGTGTTATGATAATGTAACAGTTTATCCCCCGTGTTATGAGAAATGTGGTAATGTACCTCCTATATTACAAAACACTTTTCATGCCCACTCTTTAGTTTCAACAAGTGAGTTACACTCTCCAGCTCAAGGTGGTAAATTGCTTCTTAAAAATTTTCATAGGGGGTAAATTTCTCTTTTTCAAATTACAGGGGATAAATTAAACATTATGAATATCACATGGGTAAATTGCCATTCACCCCATAATATTATATTAAGATTCAATTGTAGTAATACAATTTAACGATGATAGAATTGTCTTTTGCTATGTATACTGCACTTTTCAAAAGATCAAAAGCTAAAATGTGAATATTAATTTCAGAGCCTGATTGAATACTTTTTCTTCTTTACAAACCTTGATTTGCCTGCCCACAAGCTGCGCCGCCTCTTCCAAAAGTTTTTAAATTTGTTCAAAAGTATAATATTAATTGTCTTTATTCTCCAAATATTACTATATAAGAATTGACATTTTGTTAGCCTAGCCATAAAGGAGGGATGAACAAAATTTTCAGGACAAAAAAATAGAGTGAAATGTCAAAAATCAACTTTTTAAAAAAAATTTTGGATATAAACCTATTCATTGTTAAAAATATCATTAAAAAATTATATATATGTGCAATTGTTTGTATTTACATATATAGTTTATGACGCTTCTCATTTCAAAATATTTAATTTTTGGACTTCTATAAGGACAAAACTAAATATTTGGTATCAGCAACACTTTACTTTTCTTGTTTTCCAAGTGATGTGTGGATCATATGAGCCACACCAAATATGGATCTACAATCTACATGCTACATTGTCGGATGGCTTAATGATATAGACGTGCAATGTCACCTTCCGGCACATACTTCCAACAACAGAAGTTGCACCTTTGGCAAAACGCTTTCTTGAAATTAAAGCTGATGTCACAAATGAACTTCACCTTATAAATTGTTCTATATAATGCTTTGACATGTTGACAAACGGTAAAGTTGAAGCCCTAAGACTTTAGGGCTATTTTGGAAATGGTTTAAATCAATATGGATTCATTCAAATTCGGCCAAACCTTATTTGTAGATAGGTTTCAACAAGCTCGATTCAAACCTCAAATCTCGATCCAGGCTGAGACCTGCCAAAACCTAATTGAAGCCAATAAAATTATTGACCTGACACATGCCACATTCTTTTAATACTTTTAAAGCTATCGATTTGATACATATTATCTATGTTTCTCTTCCAAACCCTAACAATAAAACTTCAATTGATTTGATATCTCCAATTTAGTTTTTAGTTTTTTTAAATTATAATTATTTATAATTTATTATTTTAATAAATAATAAATAGATTAATACTGTTATATAAATCTTAGTTTTGAAAATAATATTTTTTTTCCAGATTTATATTAATTTATTAATATTATTTATAAAATAAAATTAATTATGTAAATATTATAAGTAAAATATAAAAATTGGTCCGCACGTGGTCTTATTCGAGTCAATTTTAAAATTTGGCAACAATGTGGCTAAAATCGTCAGTAAATTTGAAGATGTGGGGCTCTTTTGGTAGCCTAAAATATTATGGGATAAAATTGTCAGTCAACATAAGTATTGGCATCAACTTTGCAATAAGACTTTATTGACACGTCACCACTTAATGGTGATTTTATGGCGATACCAAATGTGTCACAATTTGTTAAAATGTGGTACAAAATGTGTTGGATACATAAAGCGGTATACCAAGTCACAATTTGTTAAAATGTGGTACAAAATGTGTTGGATACATAAAGCGGTATACCAAAATGAGAATTGACTTAAAGCGCGATACCAAAGTACAATCCTCTCATCTGATAAGTATATAAGTTACTAGGAAATCATACCTTTAATCATGTTAATTAAATTAATAAAGAGTTGCACTAATTATAAAAAATAAAATTAAAATAAAGAGTTGCACTCCATGAAGAATATGAATAAGTCAATTAATTAGCTAGTTCAACAAATTTGTCAAGTCTTTGCCCTTTGACTTTTGTGTTGACTTTTATTTATTTTTTATTTTATTTATTCAAGAATTAGTCCAACATGAACTACATGTGCATGCCCTATGTATTTTGAGCTAGTTGTATGCAGATACACAAGCACACCCAATCTGGCCTCAGGTCCCAACCCAAGTATTTATTTTTAAATTAATTCTCTTAGGTAAAGATAAATGAGTTAACGACAATTTACTCCATGTGATATTCATAATGTTCAATTTACCTTTCAGTAGTTTGAAAAATAGCACTTTATCCCCTTGTAATTTTATAAAAGTTTCACACCTCCTTCCTGATATTTTTATATGTGGTGCTTTACCTCCCGTGTTATGATAATGTAGCTGTTTACCCCCTGTGTTATGATAAATGTGACAATTTACTCTCATGTGCTATGATAAATATGGCAATTTACCCCCTAAGTTACAAAACACTTGTCATGCTTATTCTCAATTTCGGCAAGTGAGTTACACTCTCCGGCTGAAGGGGGTAAATTGCTTCTTTAAAATTTTTACAGGGGATAAATTATTTTTTTTCAAATTACAAGGGAATAAATTTAACATTATGAATATCATAGGGGATATTAACTCAAAGATAAATATTTAATTTTGAACATTATGATGGATAAAATTAATTTTAATAAAATATCAGTAAAGTTCTAATTATTATTATAGTTAAAAGAAAATAAAAGGACTCTTGATTTGACACCGAATGATTATACCACTTCATACAGATTGATTAGTCCAACTTCTGTAACTTGTGTGATTCAAGTTGGCATATTTCCTGTTTATTATGTGATTCAAATTTTAGTTTATATATTTGAAAAATATCCACTAGGCATATGACTTTGAGAGATCAGCATAACGTGTCTTTGTTCCTAATTCTCGTGCTTAACCGTGCCATGTGCTTAACATATAATTAATTAGCTAGCTTATGTTTGCTAAAAGTGCTTAACTTAAAAGTAGGGCTGAAAATTAAACCATGTTATTAGATACTCGAGCTCGTTCGGTAAAAACTCGTAGCCTGATTATCATTTTCAGTTCGATAACTTTTAAAACTCGACTCGATAAGCTAAAAATCGATAAAATACATGTAAAATATCAAGCTACTCGATATTCGGCTCGAACTCGTTTGAGTTTGGCTCGTTTAACAATCAAACCAAACTCAAACACAAGTTCTCAAGCTCGATAAAATTCCAACCAAACTTGAACAATGTTTCGTTCGAATCTACTCGGCTCGATTATACCCTTTACTTCAAAGTCCTTAATTCTTATAGTCAGTAAGAGTAGTCTATATATACATGCATCTGGAAATTTACATGCCATTTAAATGCCATATATAGAAGTTAACACTATTTGATTTCATATCAAGTTCTTGGATGAAAATCTATGACACACATGTATTTTTTAATTAACTCCCGTCAATTCATCTCTTTTTGGATTAGGTTTAAGAGGAGACTTTTTATTTTTTTGAACAACGACTAGGGATTTGCAATTTTTTTTGATGAATTGACCTTCATAAGTCTAGCAAAAATTCAATTTCGAAATGAATAGGTCACAAATTAGTTTTCCTCTAAAATAAAAGGAGATAAACTTTCATCGATCTATGGGGAAAATACATATAAACGTTATAATAAAAAGCTAATGTCAATTTACCCCATGTGAAATGCATGATGTTCAGTTTACCTTCTTGTAATGTAAAAAAAAAATAATTTACCCCCTGTAAAAATTTAAAGGAACAATTTACCTCCTTCAGTCGGAGACTGTAATTCACTCGTCGAAATAGATAGTGGGCACGTAGCGTATTTTTGTAACATAATACAATGGGTTAAATTGCCATATTTATAATACAAACGGGTAAAGTGCCACATTTATCATAACCACATGGGGATAAATTAAAGTGTCACATATAAGAGGGAGAAATTTTTAATTCATATATTTTTTAATGTTTAAAAACTTCAAAGAAACAATGTGAAACTTTTATAAGATTATATGAGGAGTAAAATATTCTTTTTAAAATGATATGGAGATAAATTAAATATTATGCATATCTGGGTATAAATTGCCATTAACTAAAATTTTATCAATGTGATTTATGATATATATGCATTTGGTAAGGTTGACAGGGTCCAATCCAAAAGAGTGTGCCAAATGAAAGCAAATGCAGCATTAAATAATAAAGTCAAATATAGGGCATGGTCATGTTTGGGCGCGGCCGGAATAATTCATTAATAATTTAATTAATTAGTTCTAACTTCTAAGTCATTTCTTGATAGGATCCCGGACAATCCTCGTAATAAACAATAATCAATCAGATTAATTTCTACATTAGGAAAGGAAGAAGAAGATAATGTCCTTTTCTTATAGTTATGTCTATTTCACTGCAAAACGAAAAATTGAAAAAGGGAAGTTTAATTATGGTGCGTGATTTAGTAGCTTTAGATAAAAAAAAGAAAAAAAGATCACTAAGCAAAGTGATAAAAACATTAGTCTTAGCCTCTTAGGCACTAACAAATTATTATTACTGTTCGATTTTCTTATCCAATCTTAGGATTGTCGTCCTCCGTAATGTAAACGTCTGTGTGATTCATCGAAACACTTTGTAAATCAATCTGAATATTTTTCTTCTAAAGTAGAGCTAATCCTCAGGACCTCCCATGAGGTTCAACATACACACTATGCATAGGCCTGTCAAAGGTCGGGTCCGGACCCGATATGAATATCAATTACCGAGTTCGGATCTGGACCCGACCCAGACATTTTTACCGAACGAACGGGTCCAGGTCGGGTCTAGACCTAGACCTTGACACGATTCGTACCCGAATAGATTTTTTTTAAAAAAAATAAGACCCGAACTTTTTGATCCAAACGAACGGGTTCAGGTCGGGTCCCGACCTGGACCCTAATCGTTTTTTTTTTTATATTAGACCCGAATTTTTTACCCAAACAAATAGGTCCAGGTTGGGTCCATACCTGGATCTGGACGTGACCGTACCTGAATCGATTTTTTTAAATATATATTCTAATACATACATGGTTGAGTTAAAAAAAAAAAAAAAACTTCCAACACAGTCGCTAATTCTCTCACAAAAAAATCTCTCATCTTGCCGCTCCGCCACCGACTCAGTCTCAGCCACAGTCTCATATCTTTGTTTATTATATATAAGTCATAATTTGAGGTTTATTTGGATAACGAGATTATTGTCAATTTTAAATATTAATAGGGGGATTATTATCATTTTTTAGGGGAATAAGGGTGTTTTTGTGTTGATTTCGGATTTTTGGATTTTTTTCAATATGAATTTCGGTTAATTTAGTTGAAAAAGAAAGTCACCACTTTGAAATAGAAGGGCAAAATATTTGAATTTTTCTCAGAATGCTATGGAGTATGTAGGTAGAGCCAAAAAAAAAAAAAAGAAAAAAAAATGGCCAGTTTTGGTCGGGCCGGGTTCGGATTCGATCAAGGCGGGTCCAATTCAGGTCCAGATCGGGTCCGAGTTCAATCACAATCACATGGTTGGGTCTGCATTGGTTCGAGGTCCAAGTCTAGTAATATTAATTTAAATAAGGTATTGATTGGGTCTGGATCGTGTCCGGGTCCAGACCCGACATTTGACAGGCCTAACTATGCATATCAAGTTTCGTTTTCACAAAACCAATCTTCGTACCTTTTGCTTTAGTATCTGATAGAAAGATTTTTGGGCTCTTTTATCCCAATCGGATAGATAAAATATTTTTTGTGTTCTTTTGTCTCAATTTACTTATTTCCCCCAAATTTATAGAAAAAACTCCATCTTTTTTGGAGATGTTAGAAAGGGAAAAATTGGTCAAATAAGGTCCAAAAATCTGCAGTAACATAATTAAATATTTCAAATATTTTTTATAGTTACTGCCTAATAAGTTTTCTAGCAACCAGTTTCAGGCCCGTTTGATAGAGACCCCACAAGTTCAATGAGTATTGGACCTTTTCAAGTAGCCCAATAAAACAAAGCCAAAAATCAGAAATAACTTTAAATGTATAAGCCCTACGGTGACCCAAAGCCCAACTGTTAAATATGCATGCAACTGTTTTAATTTTAGACTAAAACAAAATAAACAAAAGTTCTAGAGTATTTTGCACTTTGCACCCCTGAAACATGAGAAATAGGCACTTTGCACTCTTAAAACATGAATTTAGCATTTTGCACCCCAGAAATATGAACAATTCAGCACTTTGCACCCTCTTTTATTTTTCTCAAAAAATTTAGGGACAAAATAGGTAATTCATTTTTAGATCTTAGACACTTTGCACCCCCAAAACACGAGACATTGGCATTTTGTACCCCGAAATAGAATTAGCACTTAGCATCCTCGAATTAAGAACAACTCAGCAACTTGCACCCCCAAAACACAAGAAATGGACACTTTGAACCCCCTAAACACAAAATTAACACTTAGCACCTCAAATTAAGAAAAACTCAACAACTAGCACATCCTCGTTTTTTTTGGGCAAAGTTGACCACCGGGGTCAAAAAACCTAGGGGCAAAATAGGTAATTTATTTTATTTTTTCTTAAAATTTGTAAAATACGACTATGAATACTTGAATATTCATCTGCAAATTCTATTTTAACCTATTTCTTTAATTACCAATTTTTCAAATGTCCTCAAAATATTCAAAAGAATTCAAAAAGTTTCTAGAAAGTTAATATATAAAATTGACTGAATCATATCACTAAAACAAATTTTAAGATGGAGAGAGAAATGAGTATTCTAGTATTCATAATCGTATTTTCAAATTTAAGGAAAAAAGAAAATGAATTACCTATTTTGGCCCTAGGTTTTTTGCCCCCGGTGGTCAACTTTGCTCGAAAAAATGAGAGGGTGCTAGTTGTTGAGCTTTCTTAATTTGAGGTGCTAAGTGCTAATTTTGTGTTTAGGGGGTTCAAAGTGTCCATTTCTCGTGTTTCGGGGGTGCAAGTTGATGAGTTATTCTTAATTCGAGGGTGCTAAGTGCTAATTCTATTTTGGGGGTGCAAAATCTTCATTTATCGTGTTTCGGGGTGGCAAAGTGCCAATGATCCAAAAATGAATTACCTATGTCCTAGATTTTTTGAGAAAAATAAAAGAGGGCGCAAAGTGCTGAATTGTTCATATTTTGGAGGTGCAAAGTGCTAAATCCATGTTTCGAGAGTGCAAAGTACCTATTTCCTATGTTTCGGGGGTGCAAAGTGCAAAAACCCAAAGTTTTAACAATATTTTTTATTTACTAGTAACTTTCAAAATTTAGTTTAAACTTGACTCAATACGTAAAAAAATGACAAATTACATGTGATCAACAATATTAAGCTAATTAAACTTGACTCGTGTATGGCTCATTTAAAACTTATTTAAGCTCAATTCTTTTAACAATTTCAACCTCGATAATTTATTTTTAAAATTAAATAAACTATTGTTTGATAATACTTTTACACAGTTAGGATGACAAACGACGCCATCTCAAGTATTATAAGTATATATCGAGTATCATATACTACTAGTTTAATATAAATTGTCACATTTAATTAGAAAAAATATTTTATAGCAAGCACGACATTGTCGTCGTAACACAACATGTTATGATTATTTATTCCTCAACTAGAGGAAAATAATGAGAGAACGTACCACTTTACGATTTTATCTCGATCGTGAATTGTCATAAAATAACAGAAATAGAAACATTACACAATAACGCCATATGAAACCGTTCCACGAAATAACCTCTCGTGCATGATTAATTGAGGGTGCTTGTACCTGGACTATATACCGGCGAAGAACATAAATTCTTACACATATAAGCTCTGTGGCATTACATGACAAGAGGAGAGCCCAATTTAGCCAAGGAAAAAATTGCCGACAATTATTTTAATTACCACAATTAGTAATTTAATTGTAGACCATGAATTTTCCCGGC
>JAYDYQ010002595.1:0-49989 GCA_034814905.1 Penstemon davidsonii
AAATCAGGCTAGTCGTTTTCATAATTATATTCTTACTGAATTATTTATATTATGTTTATAAAATATTCGTATGTTTTGTGATTACTAAGTTTTCATATAAAACCAAAATTTCTCAACAGGAACATGACATAAGGCTTACCCTTGAACATATTTATAACAAGAAATACTTTTATTTAGTCAACCCTCAAATTCAATCAAAACAACGTGTGTAGTAAGGTGCAATGAAACTGCTTCAAGAAATCAAATGAACTAAAACAAAGAGTGAAAGTTAAAATATATACAGCTGATATGTTGGATCATTTTTCCAACACTTGACTCATGAAAAAGCCTAGTTTCAATGCATCAAATTTAATTTTCAGATTTCTATATCTTCATAAAATAACATATGGCTTGTTTCTGAAACATACTAGAAACGTATACAACCATAATTTAACATTTTATTTTAATTTAATGTATTTAAGTATGCTAGTAGCTTTAAAGCAAAGCCTAATAATATGAAGAAAAAAAATACTAATTCTTTTTTTTTTTTGTGATAACATAAAAAATACTAATTCACTTGAAGCATTTTATTTTTTTATTATTTTAATGTTTCAAATAACACTCTATTTCTATAAATGTAATTATTTTTTTTTAAAAATACTCTCTCACATAAAGTAATAATTTGACACCACTATCTTTCAACCAATATTTTTAAGAGCATATACGTAAAAGTTTCACATAATTAACTACCTAAGATTCCGTGACAAAAGTAAAATAATAAAAAAAAAAGGGACGGAGGGAGTATGTAAGAACGAGAGGAAATATTGTTGATGTGGAAATTGATCTTTATTAAATTCGAACAGATAAAATAGACCTGGATTAGATTTGAACAAACAAAATGGACCTCCGTAGATGAACCCGAGACACCTCAAAGTCAAGACCATCATATTGTACAATTCAAAGCCCATATAATAGTTAGTCATTCAAATCTAAGTACTTGGTTCACTCTGTAAGGCCATCTCCAATGGAGATGGCCGAGGTCGGGGGGACTGCGGGGTGGAGTGCTCGGCGGTTTCCAATGGGCAGGGCTCGGGGACGGGGTGGGGAGCGGGTCGGGGCTCGCAGGAGCCCGTTCCCGCGTGGGCGAGAGGAATGAGATGAGGGGCGCGTGAATCTCACGCGCCCCTCTTTAAGTCAGGGGACGCCAAGTGGCATCCCCTGATTGGATTCTTTTTTTTATTATTAAAATTGTTTATGTAATGTTTTAAAAATGGAAAAAAATAATTATTTAAATAATTAATTAATAAAATAAAATTTTCCTCCTAAATTAAATTAAATTTGTAGAATTAATAAATATTATGGAGATAATGTTTTCGCATTTAATAAGTTCTAATTAATAAAAAAATGGAGATATGCAAAAATTGGACTGCATTCGTGTCCGCAGGTCGCGGGCTCGTACAAGTCTTGAAAAGACGAAGTGAATTCGATCCATGATCACGAGGGAAGAGACTTTTCGTAGCTAGATTGTTATACCACTACATTGTCAAATCATATATAAACCTCAAAATTTTTCCTTCCAATTCCAATGTAGGATAAAACCACTTCTATTTTTTTCTTCCATTTCAAAGGGTGATCTTTGAGAATCAATTTTTCATTCACCCGAACTCCGATTTGGACATACTATATACCATTTTAATCTACTAACGGAGTAGAATATAATTCCGCAAAGACCCGAATAAATTTTTTTTACTTATCAAATTTATTTTAATTATAAGTGAGAGTGGGCAAGAGTTAGAAATTGAATTAAATCAATTTTTCGGAGCCCTGCCATTGGATACGACCAGACAGGGCTCGAGGTGGGGGCAGGGGCAGCCCCAGGGCTCCGGAGCCCCCCCGCCCCCTTGGAGATGCCCTAACACTATCAGTTATGTATGCGATCTAGCTCGAACAACCTCAGTAGCCCACATAGTCCTTTACGTAGGATGGGCATATGTCACAACAAAAGAAAGGTTAAGCCCTAAGTTGCAGTTTGGGAGCATTATAGCAATAGTCTGCATATAGTATCCACGGTACAAAAGAGGATTAACGGCACCATCTCTATTAAAGTAACTCATGAATTATCGTTACTTGCCATACAATAATATCTAGAGTAAGAACCTTCAACCCCGTGAAATATAGGATTTGGGGTCTAATATAGGATAAGATCCTCAACACATCATATAAATTGTATCATCATCATTAATATTCACACATTAAAAAAAAGTTAGCAGAAATCTTGATTTACAAAAACCATGTTGATTCCGTACTTCCATTTTTATCAATGGACTAAACTTGTACGAACTATATATATATTACAATTAAATTAAATTCAGCTACAATCTCAATTTCGATAAAGAAAAATCAATTCAAGATCGACCGAAATATTAATAGACCAATTTCTACTTCTAGTCGTGGTTCCTAGAAATATCAATATTTCTTAATTTTGGACTGGAGTACTAAAATTTCTTTAATAAAAGGTTCATTGTTGGAAACATCCCATTTCAAGGGTGTAAACTGCAAATTATTTATCCAAAGCAGTGCACGCACAAGTACGTCGTCGTACTGACGTAGCTCTGTGTGTGGTAATGGCTTCTGCGACTTGGCTCCACTCTCCCGCGCTCACTCACAAACTTCTCCCCTTTATCCACCGCCCAGCCGTTTTTCTCCACCGTAATAATATCCGCCACCTCCACCAATTCACCTTAAGCGTTTCGTTTAATTCATCATCCAACCGCTGTAAAAATCAGGTTCAGCCGGTTTTTGCGCAGGCTCGGCGAAGTTTTTCTTCCATGTCTAAAGAAGAAGAAGTAGCTTCTCGTAAGCGCAACTAAACACACACGAATGCACTTATGCGAACTTGACATTGAATTTTTTGTTTATGGTTTGAAGATTAATTTGTTTGTTTGTTTGTTGAATTTTGTATTGTTTGGGTAGCGGATGATTTGAAATTTGAGGGGAAGCTTAAAATAGTAGAGTATCCCGACCAAATTTTGAGAGCCAAAAACAAGCGAATTAAAGAGTTTGATGAGAACTTGAAAAGGCTTGTAGACGAGATGTTCGACGTAATGTACATGTGAGTTCTCTATATTTTTCCGTTTGTTTGTTTTGTTTGTTTTGATAATGTAGTTTATTTGTATATTGAAAATACTTGTTGGCCTTTTTTCTTTTTTCTTTTTGCTTAGAACTGATGGCATTGGGCTCTCGGCACCCCAGGTTGGGATTAATGTGCAGCTTATGGTGTTTAATTCAGTTGGTGAACGTGGTGAAGGAGAGGAGATAGTTCTTGTGAATCCACGAATCCAAAGGTATTCAAGAAAGATAGTGCCATATGAAGAGGGTTGCTTATCGTTTCCTGGGATTCATGCTGATGTTGAGGTATACCCATATAATATGGTTATAAGTATTTTAGAAAAGAAAAAAAGTTTCCATCCTCTTAATTCCTTTTTTTCTGCTTTTGTATTTTCCTCACTCGCAGAGACCAGATTCATTAAAGGTTGATGCACAGGATATCAGTGGTGCAAGGTTTGAAGTTAACTTGAGTGGACTTCCTGCAAGGGTGTTTCAGCATGAATATGATCATCTGCAGGTTCTTATTCCGTAATGTCATAATTATCTTGAGGCCCTCGGGCCTCGATAGGAAAATCAAACTTCAAATGTTTTTAAATCAATATAGTGATTTTTGAAATCTTAGTAGTTTTAATTTTGCTATAAACTTTGCTTAATAAACCGATTGCACAAGTAAACTATAATTCATTAAACAGATTGAATGTATAATTGTTAAGTTAAATGTCATTTTCCCATTTGGACCCTATTGCATAGATCTAATCTTATTAATGAAATGCAGGGTATCCTTTTCTTCGATAGGATGAGTGATGAAGTTATTGACAGTATTCGTGCAGAGTTACAGGCAAGAGAACATTACATTCTTATGTATTCTCATCTAGTTCTCTAGAATGCTTAATATTGTTGCCATTATTGTCAGGCTCTGGAAAAGAAATATGAGGAGAGGACTGGATTGTCAAGTCCTGAAAGGATCGATGCACGTAGAAGAAGCAAAAACCCTGCTGGGTTTGGGAAATCGTGAATGTACCCAATAAATAGTGTAAAAAGTTTCTAAATATTATATACAAATTAGTTATGTGCATTTCCTTGCTGATTTTAGTTGTTCAGGGTGAAAAAGGCGGCTCTATACATTTTGCAATTTATATTGGTGCCAGTGGCATCATAGACGTTTGTTTTACAAAATTAAGTCTATCTAGAAATTGGGGTCTGTTGTTCATAAATGTCTGGTAGGATTTTATGTTAATATAGTTTACACTCTCATGTTCCAGTGAATCCATGGACTTCATCTAATAGAAAGATTACTTTCATGCACCATTTTACATCTGTTTCCTTCATTTGGATTGTGGATTTTGGTTTGAAGAAGAATCTGGAATTTTGGAGAAAGAATTGACTTCAGTATTGGGTGACTTTCAAATTCATCATTTTGGTCAAAACTAATTGTACAAATTGAATACCTAGGTATATAAAATTCGTACAAAATCAAAATGTTCCATACTATGCTATGAACTTGAAATACTTGGGTCCAAATCCACATTTCAAATGAAGATGAAAATTTATTTGCTAAAGAAATTTGTTATGCCACTTTCCTTACAAACCTTAGATTAGTTCCGTTTCCATCCTAATTTTTCACGTTGAAAATCTTAAGTTTTCCCCGTTACTTATGATTGGAAAAAGATAATATGTTAATGCTCTTATCTTATTGATAAAAATAAGCTCCCCACACACACAGGGGGTGTGCGTATGACACTTATACCTGTAATATGTAGCATAATACTTACAACTAGACTTACTACTAGACTTTTTGCTATGTAATGCTCTTTCATGTTCTTTTAACTCACATTCCCTTATAGTTCTGTACACGGATTTTGCATTTCAAAACAGAAACCTGTGAGCTTTTGGGGGCGTTGCTGGTGTCTGAGCTATAGGGGGCAGTGCTGGTGGCTGAGCTTCAGAAAGCAAACAATCCTTCAATGGAGGCGTAGTATTGTTAAGCAAAGTACCAAAAGCATTTGAACAGATTGGGTGACCCATGCATTTATTCATAGGCCCTACTGAAGGTATCAGGTCAATTGTCTCTATTGTTATATTTTCGCATGGCTTGTACTTGCTGCACACAAGAGAAACAGCTCTACATAGATATGTCCCTGTTATATTCTTATATGTTACACCTGATATAGCCACTGCATTTGTATCATTTGACGATGGGCAAATTTTGGGTCCTCCACAGTAGTTTTGGTCTATGGTTATTGCAGTTTTCACATTAGACATACTAATGTTGGAGAATAAAATGTTTTGCACAAAGCCTGATCCACCCTGTAGTGAAGAAAAAGAAAAAGATGTCGTCTCAGGACGTAAATTTTGTTTCAAACTATTAGGAAAACTAACTTGCATAATTAGTATGCTAAGTTTCAGTTTATGACGAAAGAATGATCTTCTATCTTTTAATCCCCAGTACATTTGGTCCTAATTTTGTCAGATCTAATCCTCTACTTTAGACTCAACTCTGTTGGTCATTTATCATTCCAGTCAAACAAATTTAGTTCCATTTTCAATAGTTTTAGTCCTCTTATCTTTTAAGTCAAATAAATTTACTAAGCATGGTACATTCAGTGTGATAGGGCAAAGTTTGTTAAATTTGTTGCTTTAAATCACTTTTATGTAACTATTATCATGAAGGTTTAAAGCCTAGAAGATAAACAATTTATTTAATCTGTTAAAGTTAGGACCAATTGTGATGTTGAAAAGATTAAAGATCATTTTTTGTCATAACTCGAGAGTGAGAGAACTAAATTGCCAATAGCTCGATTTACCTGATGTGTTTTTTATTAAATAAATATAGAAAAAGAGAAGACATGGTTTCGATTTCGTATACCTGCCATGTTTTTATCCTTACTCCTGTCAATGAGTCTGATATTGTGGAGTTGACAACAGAAACATTTGAAACCTGAGCTACATTTTTGTCAAACCCTAGGCCTCCAATGCTGTACCCATGTCCAGGTTTACAATGTACATCGTATATTTGTACATTAGAGGTTCCGAGTTGTATTGAAATACAGTCATCTCCTGCAAAATACAGTTAAAGTTGGGAGATTCTTACCCTTTCTATGAAAGAAGAGAAACGGAGGAATATGGTAAGTATAGATGAGATTAGTTTCGTCGAGTTTACCAGCAGCAATAGTGGAATTATAAATAGTGACTTGATGAGTTCGCGAGAGGTGGATCCCATCGGTGTTGGGGCTGTCTTTTGGAGACGATACGGTAAAGTTGAATATGTTAACTTGTTGGCAAGTACCAATGAAAATGTGAAACTTAGGGCTATTTTGGATACTTATTCCTGTTACTGTCACATTAACACTATTTGCAATCCTCAACGCCTGCAATCAAAATGAACAAATAAAGATATTTTTGAAAGAAAGAAAAATGACATTTAATGTTAATGTACGTATGTCACTTACGTGAGGCCTTCTATTCCGTTTGATGTTAGAAACTCCAGTTATTTTGTGTGTGTGTATTAGGTCATAATTGGAATCTTCATCATCTTCTATAGTTGCATGATTCCACCAGTCCTCTCCTTGTCCGTCAATAGTTCCGCTACCTTTGAGTGTTATTCCGTTACTAATTTTTGTGAATAAAATCCACTCAAAATCGATGCTCTTCCAATCTGATTTGTTTGAAGGAGCAACGATGTTGCCATCCACCTACAAGAAAACAAAAAAAATGTTTGCACAATCAATAATCTTATTTATTGACATCTTTGTTATAAGTGAAATAATTGAGTCATATGTGTCGACTTCATTTTTTTAGATTAACGAATTCAATATTTACGATAAAATATTGTGGAAATTATGGTTATTTTCTAGATCTTCTGGATTAGTCTAGTAAAATTTTAAAGTTATGATTTGACATTTTAAAGTTATGATTTGATACATTGTATACAATTATTGGTTTTAACACATGGCTCATACTTTCTCCTTCAAACCTCAACTTTCAAACTCAATTCAAATCATATCTTAAGTTTTTTAAAGTAATGAAAATTAACAATCAAAATCAACTGAAATAATTTTTCTAATGTTTCACTGAAAATACTCGAACTTATTTTACGAAATTAAAATCGATCCAAATTGGGCCAAGACTAATTCATATGACCTAAAGTTTTCATCGTAGATTGTGCAAAAAAAATACCAATTTATTTTGACATGAAGCATTTAATAGTTTATAAGTTGTGTAAAGATTAAAGTTGGACATTTTTTCTTAACATTATGTACCTGAAATATAATGTTGGATTGACAACTAATTCCATCGAATTCAATGGGTTGGAGTAGAAATGTAAATCCGGAGGGAACCAACAGCACCCCGTCTTTTACTTTGCATGTCGAATTCCATGCTGCATCAAATGCCTGCAAAGATATTAATCGCAGTATTTATTAAAATTGTAATGAACTTTCAACAACAATTTTCATTCTATCTTATTAGCACGAATGTACGAACATAAAAATAAAATCAAATGGGATATCATAGTTGTACAAGCGTTTGAGCAGCCCAAAACCATTTTTGGGCTCTCTACGCAAAACTTTAATCGTTTCCCCTCGAAAGAGGTATGCTTTTGGCTATTCAAAAACCACAAATCAAGTTGAAACCCCAGAACCAAGAGGTTATGTGTCAATTCCAACTAATATGAATTTTTATTCTAGTGTATTATTAATATTTGATAATTTTGTATTATTTGCAATTTTTTTTACTTGATCACTTATTAAAATAATTTGTCATATAATGTTTAATGATGAATATAAATATCAAAGGTAACAAAGCAACTAATTGGGTTGCTTTTGGTCACGGATCTTACTTCTATTTTGCCCTCAAAATATTTACAAGAGTCCACTAAGCATATTTCTTCAACTAGCTAATATTTTCTTTTACCATTTTCTTCACTACTTTTTTTATCTTCGCAAAAGTAAAAAAAAAAATCAATAAGTTAAAAATTGTGTTGCTAATTTTAATTTTTTTTAATTATAGTCAGACTTGTTTTATGTGATAGTTAAGAATGTATCATCGGATTAGCATATAAATAAGGTTAGTTTGTAAACTATATGAAAATCTACATTTATAAAATTAATTTTAAAAAATTGAAACCAAACGCTAACTAAACAATAATAGTAATAACAATTCTCTCAAAAATTAGAATTAGTTACTCGAAGAGCAATTATATAATGGCTAGGTCAAATTCACCCGTAATATTATACTAATTCCAAAAAACATAAATAATAACTGATATAACTTAAATTTTATTTCACTATGCAATTTGCCTAAAAAAAAATTACAATGCACTTTACTTAATCAAAATAAAGTTTTAAACAGCTATAAAGTTACTCAAATCGAATGGTGCTTCCTTGGAAATATGTTTATATTAAACTGTAATACAACAGTATGCTAAAACAATAGTACGTAAACAAAGAAAAGCTAAATGTCACACACAGAAAAAAAATACTGTATGTACTTTTTCTTCTTTGTTTTGTTTATGTAAGATATTTCAAATTTAAACTGGAACAACTATTTACAACAAAATTTTTATTTAACTAGGTCGTTGATAAACATAATATATATGTAGTACTAAAATTTTAATTTAAGTTGTCGCATTTGCTGACTAATATATAAATCACGCAAATTGCACTAAGTATATATACATAAGATTTATATGATAAAATAAGAAGAAAAAATCTACCGACCAAACAAAATTGTGATTTGACACGTTCAATTAGCTAAATTTTTTTATTATTTAAAAAAAAAAAAAACAATGAATGATTAAAGTAATTTTTACCTTGGTGTCATCTGTAATTCCATCTCCTATAGCACCAAAATCCGTGACATTAAAAATGTGATTAGTAGAATTACCTACATATTTTGGTGGGTCATGATTTTTGGTGATTGAATATTTGTTAATTACCCTTATTAATCCTAAATTTTTGCTTTGACAAGCGTAAAACACTGCATGCCCTATAATAAAGCAGAGGGCAACGCAAATGATAAAGCTAATATATTTCTTAGCTGACTTTTCCATGGATTGTGTGTTAAATAATTATGTGATTTGGATGTATTTTGTTTGTGCCTAGCTATATATAGGGGGGAAATTTGTTATTCCCCTTTTTGTAAATTTACCATATAAGATTTTGGATGAAGACATTTTTTACCCGAAACTTATAGTTGGTAAGTTTTTACACTTTTCGTATAATATATATATCCACAATAATTACATAATATATTTTATGTTAATACTTGTTGCACATTTACATAATATATTCATAAATTTTCAATAGTTTAGTTCCAAAATTATGTGAGTATACACTAAATATATATTTGTATTCCTATTATATAAGAGAGATATTTTGGTAACAAATATAATATATAATATTCCATGTAAAAAAAATTCAAAGTTACTAGCATCGGCAAAGTAAATTATTAACCGAAAGGAAAAAAGGGAAGTTATCTGTACTTCCCAATAAAACGTCGCCATTACTTTAGTTCAATGTATTTTAGAAGTTTTCCTCAAAGTAGAAGGCTTTAATTACATTGCATATTCACAAATGCAACAGCCATTTTCCTTAAATTTTGAAGTTATAAGTATGAAAAATAAATATTAAAACCACTATATATGGCCGGTTTATATGTGTAAAGATTTAACGCAAAACCATATTACATGTGTATTATATATTTATAAATGTTATATTACTTTATGCACCATCAAACAAATTATGTGCGTGATCATAGATATGTGAAATTTGATTGAACGTAATTTTACAACCGTGGGAACGAGTAAGACAAGATTTATTATCTCATTTACCGCTGATATTTCTTGTATCTTACAAAAATGACGATAATAACAATAACAATTATAATAATTATATTTTATGTAAATTAATTCCAAATACTTCAAACACCGCACACGACTATTTTTGATTTATTATATACAAATGCATTTACCTAATTAAATTCTAGACATATAATTTTTTTTAACTCAAAATAAGAGTAGAAGTCATGCCCTATTGTCATTTACATAGCAAAAATTACAATTTTCATGTAAAGTAACTAATATTATTTCAGAAAATTATAGTACAATGCAATCAAACCTATTCAATCACACGATATGTCACATCTTTTAGTGATTATATAATAATTATTAACACGAGCCACTGCTACTATGAGATGGATCCCCTGTTTGCAAACAACTTATAGGAGGAGTTGTTGTTGTTCGTAGTTCACCAAATGCCTTCCAACAAAATGTTGTATTGTCATTTGGTTTTAACGATGGATTCAGATCTATGGTTGATAACGTTATACCCGCACATGGCATGGAGTCGCTACACGCGAAACGGACAGGGTTGGTTGTGTAAGTTCCCTTTATAGATTGATATGATACGCCTGAAATAGCCACGGATGATGTTTTATTAGGACAGTTGTGTCCGTCGCAATAGTATTGGTCAATGATTATAGGGGTTTTAACATCATAAACTTGGATATTTGAAAACATCACTCCTTGTACTAAGCCTGATCCACCCTGCAGTTACAAATTACAAACTCAGTTCATTTGAAAGCATATAATAATATTGGTTTTTATATTATAAATATTCTCATTTTATCTTGATCCTTGTTTAGAGCGAAATTGGGACTAGACTGAATCGATCCACTAGTTGGACTATTTTTAGTCCGGCCCATACAATTGGGCTCTCAATACTTACGGTCTCGTGCACTTATGGTCCCATTTTTCAAAATGTTTTCCACCGGCTTTTCCTAAAATGTTTTGCACTTTTGGTCGTTACCGCCTACTTTTCATCCAATTTTTTGGTTTCACTAAATTGTCTTTCTTTTGCAATTTTGGTCCCTATATATAGTATTATGAAATTTTCTTACCTGCCAAGTTTTGATTCTAACACCAGTCATTGTATTGTGAAAAGTGGAGTCACGAACAGTAATATTAGAAACACAGGCTTTAGTGCCATCTTTCCCTAATCCTCCAATGCTTATACCATGCCCTGGTCCACAATTTACATTGTGTATGTATACACTAGAACACCCTGTTTGGATTGAAATGCAATCATCTCCTGCACAATTTAGATATTAATTAATTTAATTGAGTGTCCATTATATAAAGACGATGCATTTAATTTATGCTATAGTAATAATTAATTAATTACCACAAGCAAGATTGGTAGTGTGGATGATGACATCTTTAGAGTTTTGGAGGTGGATTCCATCTGTATTAGGACTTTCTTCAGGGGAAGAAATGCTAATATTAAAAACTTGTACCCCTATGCAATTATCAAACTTCAGATGTGTTTGAGGACTATTTTGAATTGTTATACCCGTTATACTAACATCAGTACTTCCATAAAATCTAAGTGCCTGAAAATAAAAAAATCAACATTTGTAAGAAAAACAAACACAAAAAATCCAAGGAATTATTCTACTCACCGTTGGTTTTGTGCTCGGCATTCCTGTTTTAGCGACGTTATATATCTGCCGCGATTAAATTCAAGTTAGAAAAAAATAATGGTACTCTTCTCTATGGCATGATCAATCAAATATTTAAGTAATTAATTACCATATTATTTGAAGGACTTGTTGATTCTGTTTCTAATAAAGGATTGTTATTCGAGTAATCGTTCCACCAAACGGAGCCTTGGCCATCGATGATTCCGTTACCTCTAATTGTTATTCCTTTTAGGTTCGAGAAATCAAGCCATTGCAAAAGGCCAGATTTCCATGCTCCAGAACTTTGAGGAGCAATTATTTTTCCATCCAACTACAAAAATGTAAATAAGAAAAGTAAAAAATTTCGTCTAGCTAATGATTTTGAATTATATCTTCATTTACCTGAAAAACGAGATTCGAGAAGCAATTTGTTCCTAAAAATGTGATGGGATTAACTAAAAACACAGATCCTGATGGAACCAACAACATTGATCCTTGCACTTTACAAGCATCAAGCCATGCTGTTGCAAATGCCTGCCAAAAAAACGCGACCTTTATTAGTCCGTCACTAAATGTTAATATTTAATTGTCATTTCAAATTGGCCTTAATAAAACACCCAAAAATGGGATATCATACTTCCTCATATTTTCCTAATATTTCAAGCAACTACTCTATAGCATTACAAATAAAATGAAATCTAAATACTTACATTTGTGTCATCGGAAATTCCGTCGCCTTTAGCACCATAATTCAACACATTGAAGTTTGAAGTGTTAGTACTAACATTTGTGTCTAAAACTGGGATAGTAGTGTTGATCTTTTTAGAAGGAATTGGTGCTTTGACTTTTCTGGGCTTCTTTTGCTTCTGTGTTTTGGCGTTAATGCAAGCAAAATAATCTAATGAAAGCAAGAGGAGAAAAGTAACATAAATTAGAAACTTAACATTCTTCATTTTGAATAATGTTTGATGAATGCTAAAGAAGTGATCTTATTTATATTGGTTGAAATTTTGAAATTGTGCAAAGAATCAATGTGCAATCATAAGATGCATAGTTTTAGTTTCTTGTTCTCTTTCTCGAAAGTATAGATAATTAATCAACTAGAAACTACCAAATAGACTTTAATTTTTTTTTTTTTTTTTGTCAAAAGGTATTAAAGAAGTAACATTATGTACCTGAATTATCCAAACAGAAAGAAGATATTTTATAATCATATAAATTAGTCAGAAGTATTATTGAAGTTAAAAGATTATGGAAGGAAAGGATTAATCATGAATCTAAGCATATAAGTCATAAAGCCAAAATTGCATTTGTAGTCATGACAATGTCATGTATGTCTGAAAATCACACCAAATTATTCGATATACAACTCAAGCTCAATAGATAAATGCTCGTATGAGTTAGATTCGTCATACAAATCAAATAAATTTGAAAATTATTTTTATTTCATAACTTTATCGACTCGAGCTCGAGGTCAATTGACATCAAACCGAGAACAAATATAATTACAGCCCGATGCAAAATTCAAATTAAACTTGAATAATGTGTCATTTGATAATTGACACTACTCTGCTCGTTACACCTCTAAATTGTCACATGATCACTGAAACATCACATTTCATCTTTTCCTTCATCTTTTATTCAATTGTTTTGTATTTTTTTTTTTATCCCTAGTCCCGTATGACTGTCGTTGTTTTGCATTTTTGATCCCATCATATTGTCTTAATTTTGCAATTTGCTCCCAAATCAGATTGAATGGGGTGAAATTAAGCACGAGCTTCACATAACAAAAAATAAAGCTAAAATGTTATGTTTAAAGTGCAGGATCCAAAATATTGAATGTCAAATCATATGAAAACAATTCTAACGTTCATAAAATTAGAGAAAAAAAAAATTAACGCCAGGGGAACTCTTCAATGTCACCAAGTACTGATATATGATGAAGTAGACGTTTTGTATTTCATGACAACCACATCAAGATGAAGAAGATTCTGTTGTATACATTATTCTGTGGCAAGATATATACTTATGTAATATGCTTAATGACAACCAGAAGTTTCATGATTTGAATTATGTTTCTATTTGCTCGTGTTTCCAATGAACTATCATGATCTATAATTTATTAGTATTTAATTAAAATTTAAATATACGATCATCAATAAGCAATCAAAGAATGTGTTCAACTTAGATTGCATATCTGGAAATCTGTTAACTTCATTTTCTTAGTAAATTATGTAGTTTGTTGGAGATTAAGAGCAAATGAGAAATCAATATCGATACATTTTGAGATTTTTTTCGAAAAACTTTCAATTGTCTCATGTGCTCTGAAAGTTATAGAGAATTAAATATTGTCTTCTCCTTTATTAGAACTTCTTGAGTTTATGTTGATTTTGTATTTGATGATATTGATCAATAATGCAATCTTTATCCGGTTTGAGTGTTTTCTGAAAAAAAAAATAGAAAGTCAAACGCACTTTCACTCATATTCTGAATATATAAAATTTTAGTTGGCCACGTATTTTCTTACGGTCCGGCATTTCTTTAATAAAACGGGCAATGGAGTTTTGTAAAATACTGATTTAAAATATCTTATAAAATTGATTAAATTGATCCGCCAGCAATTATTGACAAGGACCACATATTTTTGCAAAGGTTTGATCGATGCACATGATTGTGGATCATATTAAAGACTTGAGAAATCCACATGGATTTATATATTATTGTTTTACCATGTTACTAATCTTTTCAATAGAGAATTCTCTTTTGATCCTAATTTTCGATCTCTTCGTCTAAGAATTAACAAAAGAAGATTTAGTCTTTTTTTTAAGAAGAAAAAAAACGATTGAACGAACCCCTTTATGAATTTTTATAAACCATGTAAAAATGTTGCGATGAGTTTTTAAAACGTTAAACTTTAAAATTTTCAAACCAAATTAGAACTTTTTACCAAACCAAAAACAACTTTTTAAAGAAATGTTATGTGCTAAATTATTATATTAAAAAATATCAAATTTTAAAGATATATTGATATAATAATGTTGGAAAATCAGTTTTAAGATTATCAAAATCTGAACACAAATCGAAACTAATGCAAACAAACCAATTTGAACAGTAAAATAAATTACAATCAGTTAAATAAACGAACAGATAGGTTAAACAACTTATCTCACAATTCTATATAGTAATAGAATTGATTCAACCAAATCGCAGAAATAAGTCTGCTTGCCTTAAAGAAATTATCGACCCACCTTCAGTTCAATTGGGAATCACGAACACTTCTTCCAGGATAATTTGGCTACAGGAATTCCTCCACTGCACAGTAGCAGAAATTCCACCTCGAAGAACACTCAGAAGCAAAAATAACCCAGAGATATTTTTCCAGAAATGTTTTCTTTCGGAGATAGAACAGAGAGAATTGTGTTGTGTTGGTGTGTTTCTGAAATCAGAAAATGCACATATATATAGGTGGGGAGTGGGCTACAAATTTAATTCTGCAACATAAATTTTCGTAACTGAAAATACGTTTTTATCAATTGATTTCTGTAACTGAAAGGAGTTACACAATTTAAAAACTGCAGAATTAATATTGTGACTGTTTCAATTTCGAATTTCAAATTAATTAAAATTTTAATTCAAAATTCCTCCAAAAAGATAAGTCCGAGACGAGACAAACGCTCGAGCCCAGCCCAGAGCCGAGCCGGGTCGGGTCGAGCGGGCGGCGGCGGCGCGCGTGTGGTGTATTCATATGACCCTCTTTGTAAAGACTTATACCAAGTCTATACACTTAAGTTCATATATACTAGTACACATAAATATAAAAAGTCAATGTGGGACAAATGAAGAGTTTGAAACTCTTCAACTTCCTCACAAGGCTTTTATAATTTGCCAATTAGTCTTAGACCAATGTGGGCCAGACCCACATACACATTATCTATTTGGACTATCCCCACTATAATAATTTATCTATGGATTCCAACCTTTTAATTAAGTATTCATCCATATAATTACAACAAATAATGTATTTCACTGTTTATTTCAAAATATTGTTACCGAAAAAGAAGTTTATGTTAATTTTACAGTGATTAAGCCATTAAAAGCGCCATAGGGCATGGTATAGTATTTGTTGACTACCAATGAGATTGACTACCAATGAGATTAAAGGGAACATAGAAAAAATAAACCTAGATCACTAGAATAGCACCTTAATTCTTCACCATGTGATCATTATAGATAACATGTGAATGTCGTTTTCGTTGTTCAAACAAAATCTGTTTATCTGTTAATTATTACATAATCCATAAATCATGCAATGGCTTTTGGGATTGGCTTTCTGGAAATTTAAGAAATAACCCTATATAGATTGAGAAAAAACAAGTTGACAATTTGAAAAGTTTCAAAAAAGTAATTGTAGAGTTGAATTAAATATTGCAATTGGAGTGTTTTTTAACTTCGTAATTATGATTTGTGAATCTAGCTGGTTGAATGTTGATGCAAGCAAAAAATGCTTAAGTGCAAGAACTAGGATTTAATGAGAGAAAGTAAAATTGTAAAACAATTATTGAATACATACATTTCCTTAATAAATAGAAGAGAGTAACATGTAGGATTATTAAAATTATAAGTTATCCCATTTTATTGCTAATTAAAAAAAATTAACGTCTCAAATTCTTAATGTAACGCAAGTACACAACAAGAAAAGACTATCGATATAACTATATAAAATTGGATAATTATGGGAAATTTTAGTTTAAAAACAACTTGATTGCACTCAATTTGTTCACAGAGTAAGTGATATTTTACTGCCATATTATGTTAAACTATTGTGGATTGATAAAAAAATGAAGGAATGAGTGTAAAAATATTTATTTTGTGATTGGTGAATGCGACAAACCGAATCAAAATTATTTTTCTTAAATATGTATTTATCATGGTCAGAAAATAATGGTCTTGATAATGTATCAAAACTAATTCGTACTCCGGGAATTGATAATTGAAAATGAAATATATGGAAAATATGTTAGACTAGTGATAAAATATTTGTTCCACACGTATCGATACGGGGGCGGATTTCAATCCGAATCCTGTCCGATTTATTAGGATAATTGTCCGATTAGAGATTCGATGGACCTGATCCGATTATAAAGATCCGTAATCCGAAACTCATGGAGCGAATATGGATTTAGGTCGATCCGATCCGTTAAAGATCCGTATCCGACAACAAATAAAAAGAAAGACATATATGCATAACGTTTTATAAAAGTAAGTATCATTAATAATATTTCACCGTCAATTTAAGAAGATAGTAATTTATAACTTGTTTATAAATTTATTTAAACCAATATTTTCATTCTACAAATATGAATATAGTAAAGAAACTTTGAAGATGTGAGCTAAAATTAAATAAAATTGAAAAGTTAATAACCTTTTTTTAGGAAAAAATATTAATTTAACTTTTTAAATGAAAATTTATTGGATCTGAAAAAGATCCGATATCCGGTTAAATCCGACCAAGATCTGTTGGATTCAAAAAATCTAAATCCGAGCATAATTCGAGCAAGATCCAATTTCGACATGATTTGATCCGATATAAATGAAGCCTGATCTGAACGAGCATGATCCGACCAGAATCCGACCCATTGATAGTCCTACGTATCGAATTGTTGCTTATTTCAAGAGAACAAGCTTGTTAAACTTTTAGCTGATTCACAATTCTAACAAATTGAATTTAGATGGAATCCAAAATAAACCCATTAAAGTTGCAGGATTAATCATAAATTTACCATCCACAAGCGGATAAGCCATTTCTGGATGGGCCCACTGGCAACATTTCATATCTACGAACGTCAGCAATCAGTCCAATATAGTTCATGGGCTCATTCCTACCATTGGCCCATTTTTTTAGTTTTTCATATTTTAATTATTATAATCTCGGCCCAAATAGTTAACTTCGGGTCAGATTCCAAATTTACAACCCACTCAACACTGTAGACTTTCGAATTGGATTTGATGAAACTTTCGGGTCCGCTGGAAATTTCAAGTTTCACTTCACAGTTCACATTACTTCGAACATATCAGCTTCTTAACAGTTAATTCTTAAGAGAAAAAAAAGTCTCCTTTATTTTATTTACTTCAATTTTCCTTTGAATTTTCGTCATATCTATTTTCTCATTTGAATTATTATGAGCAATGTGCTTGGTACTTCGCAAAGCACGATAGATTCGCAACTGAAGGTGCGTTTTTTACGTGTGATTTCGAGTTTAGAATTATTAATTTTGTGCGATAATTTCGCTGATTTTCTTTTCATTTTTTTAGTATTCTTATTTAGGTTTAGAAGCTGAGAGTTATTTGTTTTGGAGCTCAATTTTGACTATTATTTCAGTTTTTGGCATTTTTGTGTATGGAGTCGGTTGGTATCGCGTCTGAAAAGCCAAAACGTAATGCTATGCTCGTAGAAAAACTTCCAGAGGAAATCAAAATTAAGGATGAGAAAGTGGAAAAGGTTGGTGAATTAGGAATTTTTTTTGGAAATTTTGGTTTTTTTCTTTCTTTAAAATTTCCTGTTTTGTTCTTCTGGTTGCAGGAAATTGAAGTGGCAGTAGTAGATGGATGTGGGACCGAGGCTGTACACTTAATTGGTGGCGATAATGGTCAGCCAAAGCAGGTAATATATAAGGGAAATTCTTAGTTTGTTTGGTTTATGAAGTTTCAAATGAGGCTTATGAAGTGATGAGTTAACTTACACCATATGGTAAATTTTAACACGTTAGAGCATCTCCAGCAGACAACATCAAAAAACAGCATCAAATCACTATTTAATGCCTGCTACAGTGTTTTGATAACTGTATAAAAGTTTTTTACTCCAGCAATAAGCATAAAAAATGGAGCATCATTTTAAATTAATTTAAAATTAATTTTTTTAGATTAGGTTAAATTCTAATTAAATTAAAGCTTACTTAAAAGTAAAGAAAATTATATTTAAATTAAAAAATGTTAAATAGTCGTACATTGCGTTAAATTATTTAGATAAGATTTTTGACAATAATTTTATCTATATGTCCGTGTCTGATTCAATGTTGAGATATTTGATAAGGATTTTCATCCATAATTTTTGTTTTTATCAACGTGTCAACTTGTGATTCAACGTTAGATATCTGATAAGGATAAGATTTTATCAAGGTGTCAATTTGTGATTCAACATTGAGATATATGATAAGGATTTTTATCGACAAGATTTTTTTATCGAAAATTAACTTTCTCTAATTTTTTATTTTGCTCGTAATTATTAAACTTGTGTATTTTAATTGAAATTTGTGGCCAGTTTAATAGTTGAAATTTTTGTAACATTGCGTGGGGGAGAATTGGGAATGACAAATAGTCATTTTTAAATTTCCAGGCAAAAAGTAATGCCCCTTGCCCGGGCATTACTTTTGATGCCAAAAAGTGTTGGACTTAAATTTAGGTCCAGTGATAGTGCCTCTGCTGGAGCAGATTTGAGCATCATTTTGACCTTTAAGACACTATATTTAACTTTGATTCCCATTGTTGGAGTTGCTCTTAGAGCAATGTCCAACTCTAGCTTTTTGCTTGCTAAAATGCCAAAACTAATGCATTTTAGCAAGCCAAACCCAAAATACTGCCCTCCAACTTGCATGGAATATTATGAGTTTAATCATATGTTATATCCGTTTAATCAAACCCAAAAACCCGCCAGAGAACCGTTAGCATCTCGTCTCTGTCGAAATGCTGCTGGTTCTCGAAGAGAACATTCCCAATGGTATTGGGAGAAATTGGTCAGAGCTTCTCCACCCGAGGAGATGGCTGCGGGTTACTAGGTGCTTTTGGACCTTGCGTGCTACAGAGGATTGAAATTTGTATAAAAAAAAAAATTGGAGTATTTAATTGCTTATCTAAATAGTTGTTTTTTTTTCAATTGCTACTTCTTTTTACTGATGTTTGTAACCTCAGAATTGTATGTTGATTTTGACACTATAATTTTAAGTTAATTTTAGCATACAGTAAATTTATATGTTAACTTTAACATATTCTTATATCAAAGTACTGTTTCTAAATACCTTTTCGTTTCAAATCCATTTTGTTTTAACCTCAAAGTCATTTTTATTTGTTTCGAATTTAATCATAGATAATTATTATGTTTCTGATTTTAATTGTATTTATGTGAACATACCTTGATTAAACTTGTATTGATTATGTGCAGACGAATCCAGAAAATAGAGGGTGCTTCTCAACCATGTTGTCCTATAATGATGAATTTGTGCAACAGACTTCATCCGACGATTATCCTAATAACGAAGCAGTAGAACAATCAATTGCCTCAGCAGAGATTAGAAAAAAGACACGGAATCGTACACAAAACTTTTCGAAAGAGGAGGACCTCATCCTCATATCTGGATACCTGAACACTGGAAAGGAGGATTCAGTCGTTGGTAACCAACAAAAACAAGATGCATTTTGGGTGAGAGTGCATTCTTATTTCCACAAAGAAAAAAACAGATATCCACGTTCTCGAAACTCTCTTATGAGTCGTTGGGGTGTAATCAACAAAGACGTAGACAAGTTTGTTGAATGTTATGCCCAAGTTCTACAATTGCAACAGAGTGGCATGACCGAACAAGATATGGTATAATGCTAATCTATTTTAGTATGAGCTAAATGCAAAAATATCCCCTGTGCTTTGTCTAATTGGCAAAAAAAACCTGTGTTCTTTTTTTATTAGCAAAAAGCCCCATTTGAAATTCCTTCTTAAATCATAGTGAGGTTGTTATCAATTTTTTTAATGAAGGGAGGTGGGGTTATTGCTAATTTTCAAAGTTACCAAGAGGATTATTGGCAAAATAAACCTGTGTTTTTGCATCTTTCCATTGGAGTATAATTGTCATATGGGTTATATTTGAACTTCCTGTTTTTAGTATTTTAAATTTATGGCATACTAATTATATGTTTTGCACCTTTTAGATTCTTCATGCGAAAGACATGTTTCATCAAACCATGAACAAACGATTTCAGTTGGATCATTGTTGGAATGTAATGAAGAATCACGAAAGATGGAGTATTACAAAATCGAGTCAGCATACCAACAAGTCATCAAAAAAGCATATTGGAGCAAGTCCGCAGTCTTCTTCGCCTACAACTACTGATAGCATTGTCAACCCTGAAGATGATGATATTGCAATAGATGATTTTGAGAGGCCGATTGTCAAAAAAGCTACGAAAGAAATAGAGGAAAAGGAAAAAGGAAAAGACCATGTTCCAAACTCACAAAGTTCTGCATCGCTTTTACAGCAATGCACAAAAGATTACGCGCAAGCACAAGTTGCCACAAGAGAAAGATATGAGAAGATTTTTCACTACCAAGAAGAATACTTGGCCGTAGAGAAGCAAAAGGCGGAAGCAATGCATAGAGAGGTTGACATCAAAATAATGATGATAGACACTAGCGGCATGGATGAAGTGAGATCGCGATATTTTAAGAAGCTCCAAGAGGATATTGTTAATAAAATGTCATAATATATGGTACTTTTACTTATTAATGTGGTTACTTTTAATCAATTTGTAATAGAGTTAATTATTGTTAAAAAAATTGATTCTACTATTTTGATCAACAATTTGCAATTTTACCAAAAATGTTATTTTTACCACATAAAATGAACTCTCATTGGATTAAACGCCATGTGAATGTAGTTTTAATTGTTTATCACAAAATCTGTTATCTGCTATTACATAATACATAAATCATCCGATAGCTTTTGGGATTTGGTTTATCTAAAAGTTTTCAAAATTAAAAATTTCAATAGAAGTATTTATGGGGTTGATTCAATTATTCAGTTTGGAAGTTTTTTCAACTTTATTATTCAAGTGATTGCTTCTATCAAGTATCAAGTCAACATATTTCAATTTGATGAAAATGTATATATGAAATCATAAGAAAATATAATTACATAAATTGCATAAATATGGAAATTTATAGCTCAAAACCACTGATTGTGTAAATATAACTTTTTTGTGTCATTGACCGAGTCCGACCACAACAAAACTAAAGTTAATATTTTCCCATATATCCTTAATTCTAAGTTTTCTTAATTCTAATTTTTTGTGATGTTTTCAAGATATAAGCAACTAATTCATGGGTTCATACATTCTTTCAATGGCCCATTTTGAGCACATTTAAGTTTGAAGAAATTTTAATTATCTTATTCTCGGCCCAGATATTGACCTCGTGTCGGATTCTAAGTTCTAACCCGTACATTTAGTAACTAGATTTGATGAAGCCCTTCACATTTAGCACACACAGCAGCATTTTTAATTCTCGAGAAAATAGAGAAATCTCCAAAAAAAAAATCAGTTTATCTTTTAATTTTCCTGATATCTGTGGTTTCTTTTGAATTCGTATGAACAATGTGCTTGGTACATAGCAAAAGCCCGACTAAGCCGTAAATACTGTTGCGTTTTTATGTGTGATTTGTGATTAGAAGTATTGATTTTGTGAGATGCTATCGCTGATTTTTTTTCTTCTCATTATATAGGGTTTGGAAGCTGAGAATTGTTAATTTTGCGGCTCAATTTTAAGTGTCATTTTCAATTTTTGGTATTTCTGAGTATGGAGTCGGTTAATGTTGCGTCTAAAAAGCCAAAATGTAATGATATGCTCGTGGACAAGCTTTCGGAGGAAGTCAAAATCAAGGATGTGAAAGTGGAAAAGGTTACTGCTTTAGAGAAAAAATTTAGAAATTTGAATGTTGGCATTTGCTGTTATCATCTTCTGGTTGCAGGAAACTGAAACCGGGCACTTAATTTGTGGCACGAATGGTCAGCCTAAGCAGGTCACATAGGGGAAACTCTTTGCTTGCTTGATCTATGAAGTTTCATTTTAGGTTTATGAAAATGGATAAAATTTTCATACGTTTTAAACAAGATTTTATCCATGTTTATGAAGTCATGAGTTACATAATATAGTATAATTTAGCTGATTAGGGCAACCCCAACCCATGCATCAACTTGGTTATAAAATGCATTTTATACTCAACCTTTCCCCGAAAAAATCAGATGTCTAAGTATAGGCAAAAAAACATAATTTCTATATATATGAGGTGAAATTATTCTGATAATTGAAACAAAGAAGCAAGATTTTCAGACTTACCACTCAATCTAAACCCCGTGGGCATTGCTTGATACTCTTGGTAAGCAACTTTATTGGTTCTGAGAGGCGTTTGGAGGGGTAAGTCAGATCAAGAAGATGTGGTTAAATGGGTTGGATTTAATGCCTTTTTTTAACTCAAGGTGTCGTCGTCCTTGTTCGTCGGGAGTGGAGGCATGGTGGGGGAAGAGCAGGAGGATGTGGGTGAGAGTCACTTCTAGAGTTGGGGGAATCGAGGGGAGGTTAGAGCCTTAGAGGTGGGCTTTTTGGCGGGGATTGAAAAGGGTAATTGAGGTTAGGCTGAATTTGGGTTTTGGGTTTTAATTATGGCTTTTAAAGTAATGAGCTTGGGTTTTGCCTTTTGCATTTTAGGTTGAATTAAAGTTTTGTTTATTATTGTCTTACATTTATTGATTTATGATCATATTTGTTTGTAGATAAATTCGAATATATATGACCCTTTCACCGATCTCCTTAGTACTGAGTCACCCGCATACGAGGAAAATAATCATTTTGACGACACTACTATACCTTTTCAAAGTCCAATGGTGGTTGTTCCGCAAAAATCATATAGAACAAAGAATTTCTCTCGCGATGAGGATACTTATATTGTCTCGGCATGGTTAACTATGAGTAAAGATCCAATTCCAGGAAAAGAAAAAACCTCTTCTAGATATTGGAGGAGGATATATAATCGATTCATTATCAATGGTGGTGAAAAGGGGCGTTCAGAGCATAGCGTAAAACATCGTTGGGTACAAATTAAGAAACAATGTGCGAAGTTGGCTGGTTGTGTCGAACAAATCGAAACTAGTCATCAATCCGGTCAAAAGGCTCATGTTAGGGTAAATATTTTTGCTTCAAATATTAGTCCCAGCAATATTGTTTTTTAATTCTACATGTTTTACTTCACAGTTGAAAGAAGCGAAGAAGCTATTTATTTCTGATGGAGGAAAACATTTCCAACTAGATCATTGCTTTGATCTTCTCCAACATGAGAGAAAATGGCATGATTTGTTAACAACAACAAAGCAAACAAATGGTTCTTTTGCTGATATTGATGGTGCTTCAATCTCGCCGAAAAATTATAGTGAACCTTCTACTAATCATAACCGACCTTTGGATAGAAAAGCGTTTAGAAGTATTACTTTTGTGAGATGTATTCTGCTAATTATTATATTTCTTTTATAGGTTTGATTTTTGCAAGCTGAGAAATATTTCATTTTGTGTCTCAATTTTTAGTGTTAAATTTGAAATACTGGCATTTTCGAGTTATGGACTCGGTTAATGTTGCCTCTAAAAAGCCAAATTTTAATGCAATTCTCGTAGACAAGCTTCTAGAGGAAATCAAAATCAAGGATGAAAAAGTGGAAAAGTTGGTGTTTTAGAGAAAATGTTAGAAATTTTAATTATTCATTTCTTTCTTTGAAAGTTGACACTGTTTTCTTCTTCTGGTTGCAGGAAATGAAGAGGTGGTAGTGGATGGAAATGTGACCGAAACGAGGCACTTAAATGGTGGCACTAATGGTCAGCCTAAGCAGGTAACTTAAGAGAAATTCTTACTTTGTTTGGTCTGTGAAGTATGAAGTTTCATTTTATGTTTATGAATGGATTAAAATTTTCATACGTTTTCAACGAAATGTTAATCCGTGTTTATGAAGGGTATGATTTAATTGATTATGGCAATTCTAACCCATGCTTCAACTTGGGTGTGAAATGCATTTGACACTCAGATTACCTTCCTCCAAAAAATCAAATCTTGGTCCCTAACATAGGTCCATATATATGAGATGGAACTCTTCTGAAAATTAGAACAAAGAAACAAGTTTTTTAAGTCTAACCACTCTGAGTATTACTTGATACAAGCAAGCAATTTTATCAGTTATGAGAGGCGTTGGGAGGGGTAAGCCATGTCGAGAAGATGTGGTTGGATGGGTTGGATTTAATGCCTTTTTTGAACTCAAGGAGTGGTCATACTTGTTCGTCGGAAGCGTAGGCATGGTGGTGGAGTAGGAGGATGAGGATGAGAGTCATTTCTAGAGGTAAATGAATTGAGGGAAGGGGTTAGAGTTGAGGCATTTGGCAGGGGAAGGGGGCCAAAAGGAGTAATTAGAGTTTCTTTAATATTACGGGGGACGAGTTTTAGTTATGGCTTTTAAAGTAATGAGCTTGGGTTTCACTTTTCAATTTTTAGGTTGAATTATAGTTTTAGTTATTATTGTTTTATATTTATTGATTTATGATCATTTTTCTTTGTAGATAAATTCGGATATAGATGACCATTTCACTGATCTCCTTAGTAGTGAGTCACCTGCGTACGAGGAAGATTATTATTTCGACAATACTACTATACCTTTTCAAAGTCCAGTGGTGGAAGTTTCGCACAAAGCACATAGAACAAAAAATTTCTCTCAAGATGAGGATACTTATATTGTCTCGGCATGGCTAAATACATGTAAAGATCCAATTCCAGGAAACGAACAAACCTCTTCTAGATATTGGAGGAGGATATATGATCAATTCATTATGAATGGCGGTGAAAAGGGGCGAACGGAGCAGAGCGTAAAACATCGTTGGATACAAATTAGAAAACAATGTGCGAAATTGGTTGGTTGTATGGAACAAATCGACGCTAGTCTTCAATCCGGTCAAACGGCTCATGATAGGGTGAATATTTGTTGCTTTAAAAATTATTCATATCTATATGATTTACTTTAATTCTCCATGTTTTTCTTCACAGTTGAAAGAAGCTAAGCAACTATTTGTTTCTGATGGAGGAAAACATTTCCAACTAGATCATTGCTTCAATCTTCTTGAACACGAGCAAAAATGGCATGATTTGTTAACTACAACAAAGCAAACAAATGATTCTTTTGCCGATGTTGATGGTGCTGCAATCTCGCCGAAACATCAAAGTGAACCTTCTACTAATCATGACCGACCTTTGGATAGAAAATCGTCGAAAGAACAACCCAAGAGGAAGAAAGTAAACTTAGAAGGCAAAAGCTCGTCTACAATGTCGATTATAGATAAACGTTGGGAAGAGAAAATTGCATTAGAACGTGAAAGATTAGCTCAACGCGAGAGGTTGATAGCTGTGCAGGAAAGAGCAGTAGTTGCAGATGAAGAGTGTATGCGCATAGACAATAGACGTTATGAGATGGAAGTCATGACGAAAGATACCAATGTGATGGATCATATCCATGCAGCTTATTGGAATGGCCTAAAAAATGAAATATTGAGAAAAAAAGGTCTAATTTGATTACTTTAGTTTGTGATCTTTTTCGTTAGCATTGGAATTGTTTATGACAATCTTTTCAGTTATCAGAAATTATTTAAGCGGCTTTTAGGATTGGCTTTTCTGGGAATTTAAGGATCCTTAGTTGAAGAAAAAAACTTCCCAAATGAACAACCGATCAAGCTAAGGAGCAGTGTCTATTAAATCTATATACCATCAGTTATTTTTCTGAAATCAAATCTTTAAGAGCAGAATCCCATTAGAGTAATGTGAAAGCTGCTTGCTGATTTCTCAGTACATAAATTTGGCACATTAGTTGGTATGTACATATCTGTTAAGAGAAATTGAAACTGTCTTCATGTTTGTGGAATGTTGAAGAGCATTAAGGCCATGAAGTGGAGTAGATCTTACATGGTTTAAGGATTTCTTTTTCAATGTTTTGTTATATCTTGGATCAAAGTTTTGATAAGTTTCCACTAAAATTACCGAATAGTTTCTGCTTTTTTAGTCAACAGAAACGAAAATATAAAGTATTGTAATTTCAACTTCAACGCATTTTTTTATATACGAAATTTTCAATCTTTTCTTGAAACATGAAACTTTAATCCATGGTTATGTGGTTATAGTTTTTTGCCTAGTTGGAAATTACCATCAATGTGTGCATTTTCAACGTCAATTAATATTTCTTTTTCGTAGTATTTTGAGTCGGTAAAATTTTAGACACTTTCAGATAATCATGAAATCTAGAACTAAAATTGTGGAAACTGCCTTTGTACCTAAAATAAATGTTGATTGAGTTTGGGTTGCCCCGATCTGCGGGTTGGAAGTGGAAACTATCAAGCAATATCTTCCTTTGTTGTTCTTTTGAGAAAGCGATGTGATTCAAATCTAAGTGGTATTTCCGTGTCAAACCATTTAGTCATGAACCGATTTATGTTTTGATCCATCTTCTCCTTAATCCTGCATCAAATATATTACCTTGTGAAGCAGCCCATTTGGAGAGATACTATTGATTGAGTTTTGATGTTGAAATGTGATAGAAGAAAAGTAAATGGTCGATGTCTAATTAATTTGTAGAGAAAGAAAATGTGTTAAATATCAATTCAATTTAATTTATTTAATATATTCAAAATATATTTGAATATGAGTTTAAACAAATGTTACCATCTTCCAAATTGTGAAACTGAGCCAGCATAAATTCATATATGGAGTCATCCGTATTTTATATAAAGAAAAATAGATTAATGTAGTTTTCAAATACTACAATATTTGCAATTACACCCTATCCAAATTTACTCAATCGAATTGGTCTGTTCAGCTTGGTATATAGTCAAGACAGATCCAAACACAAGGTTAGGGTCTCCATTCGCAATATATCTAATATGTTGTGGCCCAATTAAGTAGAAAATTACAGCCCAATTAAAAGAAATTGACCTAATCTTGGTGCGCCAAGATTTTTCTTTTTGGGTGCGAGGGAAATCTGAATTAAGTATCCGCGGTGATTTGATATTTTTATTTTGTTCAAATTTTCTTCGATAAAATTGATTTAGGTGGTTTTCGATCAAATCTTCAAAATTTCATCTTGGTTGAGATCTAAGTATTTTATAGACTTTTTTTGGAACTTGTCAAAAGAGTATATTGTTTCTTGAAATTTTATTTCTAAAATACTCCCTCATTTTCAAAATATCTGTCATTTCACATGTATACACACAAATTAAGAAAATTATTGAATATAACTGAATTATAAGGGGAAAAAATGAAAAAGACTAAGATACCCTTTTAATTAATTATCCTCCACTAATGTTTGAGAAAATTTATGAGCATAAAGGACAAAAATGGAAAATGAGTATTTAATGCTTTATTGGAAATCTAAAGTGACAGATAATATGGCACAAGAAAAACTTTTCAAAGCGACAGATATTATGAAACGGAGGGAGTATATTTTAACAGAATAAAATGCTAGAAGAATATAATTAAATCTAGCTAGATACGGAGTATATTCTTATATAAACTTTTGACAACATTAAATACAATTATACAAAGTATAAATTTTGGAAAATTGTTCATAATATGGCAAATTGGCATAAGTACAAAAATGTATGGTATTACCTATGAAATTAGTCTCAATATGTAAGAACATGATTTCATTTTATCATCACGTTTTAAGACTAAGGACCATGCTTCTACTTCAAACACAGTATTTAATAGTGTATTACTTGTAAAAATGAAGATCATTTTATGCTAAATCTAATAGCTTGCAATAATACAATTTCAACATACACTGATCAATAAACATCTTATTAAAAAATAAGATTCGCTATTCACAAAAAGAATATGCTGGACAAGTAGCATAAGAATTAAATAATAAAAATATCGATCAATTAATACATTATTCAAGTTTGATTTGATTTTTTTAAAGAATATGCATGACAGCTAGCAATGAAAGGACACAATGCACCCTCAAAAGTTAATTCTAAAATCAGTCATTATTATCTCAGCACAAAAATCAAAGATGACTATCTAGATGCGAGAGTATAGAATTTATGCTACTTGCTCTCCTCAGTTTCCACTTTGTTTTCAACCACATCCTTTACTTTATTAGTCAAACTAGGTCAATCAAATCAAAACTCTTGAACTCATTCATAAAAAATTGTTTGTTTGAGTTTTCATAAAACAAATATAAGTATTTTGTTCTTTTCTTAAAAGAAGCTTTTCATACAATTTTTTATATAAATTTTCAAAATAAAACTTCATTTAAAATTTTCTTTTCCCCTATTATTACCCTACTTGTCTTCTTTATATCTCTAGAAAATGTTAAATTTTACCTCTTCAGCCTCGAACAAACATCAAGGACCGAGTTTATATCTATAAAATTCTTAGAAACAGGCCAAACAAACAGGCCCTATTTTTTGTTTCCCACTTGGCGCGTACGTTTATTACTAATATATTTTTACAGACAGTGAAACACACCAAAAACACCTAAGGTAGAGAATCTTTACTTCTTTCATCACTGAAACACCCTCTCGGAATTTTCTCTCTAGAAATCGCTTCTCTCATCACTGGAATTCACTCTGGGATTTTCTCTCTAGAAATCGCATGTGTGTGTTGTGTGACGAGAATAATTTAGTTCTTTTTTTCCATTTGTTTGTGTTATGAATTTCATCTTTTCCTATTTTTGCTGATTAATTTCTAATTCTGTTGTTTATTCTCTGAATTCATGGTTCTCGTTCGATTTTTGTGTGCAGGAACAAGGTGCATTCCGATTTTTAGGCCGGTAGAGCAGGGATTACTGCGGAAAATTAATTTGTGAGTTAATTCTGTAGGATTTTTTTTTCGTGGGTTTCGGAATTCTGCTCAAACCTTTTTTATGTCTTCTAAGTTCTAACGCTTGTTATTTCGTAATTGAGAGATTCGACGGCCATGCAAATTGTTGGATTTTTATGTATTGTCTTTTCTTTTTTATGCTTTAATTGTGAAGAAAAAATCAAGACTGAATGGTTAGGGTTTCTATTGGGATTTGTTAGTACACTGGATTTAACCTAAGTTTATTTAACTAATCAAGAATTATATGGTGATTTATGTTTTCCCCTTTTCTGTTCTTCTTTGTATGAAGATGTTTGTAGTTTTTGTTTATCATGATTGGCATGTTTTATTCTAAACACAAGTGTTTGTTATTTAATGATTAAGATTTGATGCTGTTGTAGGAATTCATAGAATTAGTTAAATTAAGTGTGATATCTTTGGGTTAGAAATTACATGTGTTCCTTGTGACTCACAAAAGATCAATATGTTTTGCATTTTTCTACTGATTTATTAATTGGATTGATTACACGTAATGACCAACATTTTGCATTTTCTACTGGTTTATTAATTGGGTTCTGACCATTAAATGCTTTATTGAACAGGTCGAGTTCAATTTCTTTGACAAACTTGGGAAACCATGGTAGGTGTTTCCTTTTTTGGCTCTCTGTTATTGCTAGGTTTAGCTTTTTTCTCTTTTTAATAGTAATGAGATATTAATAGGCTTTGCCATAGTTTATAGCTTCAGTTATTTTATTGTGTTTAATTGCCCAATGCTCACTTGCAGGATGCTTCTGGAGATGAAAGTGCTGATATAGATTGGACTACCGATGATGAATTGGAAATTCAAGCACACACATCTGCATCTTCTCTTCCAGCTCCAACAGCTCATGTTGTGGCTATCAATGCGGAGGTAAAGCTTTGGCTTAACTGAGGTCTATAAATGCTTTAAGATGCCAATCGGGTTCATGATTGAATAACTAACTGACTTTTTGGGATTGGTGACTTTAACATCCATGAAAATTTTCCATTTGTTAGCGCCTTGTTAAAAATGTGTAGCATTTCAACTGTTCTTCAAACTCTACCAAAGGGTGCATTTAGTCTTCATTAAGCTCCGTTTGAGCTTAATCATACCTTTCATGTTTGTCTTAACCTAGAATAAAAATTAACGGAAAATCTGTCTGCCCATATGTTTCCATTTGTGTCTGAGAGCTTCATCTCATATGGACAGTGGCAATGTGAATAACAGAAGCCACTGGGATTTTGTCAATCATTTGACTAAATACTAATCTAATACAGATGGAGCTGAAAGTAAAAGCGAAACGGTTTTTCCCATGGATCAAAATTTCGTTTCGAGTGTATGTTTCGGTCAGTGAAATATTGGAAACTTTTCCAGACTTTTCGGAAATGTTTCGGAAACACTAAGGAAAAATTGTAAAAAAAATTACTAAATTTAGAAAAATAACAGAGTTTAAGGTAAGCAAATAGTTTCGGAATTACATATTGTTTTCGTTTCGCTTAATTAAAAAACGGAAACTTTTCGATGTTTTCGACGGAAAAGATGGAAATTTTGATCCATGGTTTTTCCTTATTAAGTTGTTAGGAAAACTGAAATAGAAAGACTGAAAGGAAATTCCTAATCTGATTTCATTTAACATGAGGCTTATTCTTAACTGTATGGTTGTTAAATGTAAGCTCAAAAACTTATTTCCATCTTACTCTCGTTCCTCAATATCTAAAAATCAGCCTTCATTCCACAAGGGACAGAAGAAACAGATATTTTGCTTATTGATTTTTTCATAGCTTCTGATTTTCTTCCCTCCTCCCAAAGACACCTTGAGTTACAGTATTTTTCACTCACATGGCTTTTCTGGAGCATAAATGAGCTTTTCACCTCAATTGTGTTCTCCAATAATAGTAATGTTAAAGCGAATTCCATTGTAATAGACTATATTCGTTTATGATATCTATTACAGCATTGATATGTCTTTTTGTAATTCTCTTCACTTGACCCACGTTGATGATACTAGTGCTACATGTGAAATAAACTGTGGTTTTCAGCTGTATTGCACACTTCCTTGTATATTCTGATTGATTAAGCACCTCCATTTTCTGTATGAAGGCAAGCTCATCGAGGGGTGTTTCCAGATCTAAATTGGTGAAGGATTTTGTTAAAATGGGGTTTCCTGAGAAATTGGTCTCAGAGGTCATTGATGAAAATGGTACATACATTGCTATATTTTACTGATGATTCGATCAACAAAACACTGGTGTCTAATTATCTGGTTATGATGCAGGAGAAGATGCAAATTTAATTCTGAGCATTCTTTTAACTTATACGGTAAGTATCATCTGTACATAGCTCACACACTTATTCCGTGGATCCGTTTTTTTATTCGGAATGATCAAGGTTGTGATTTTCCAGTTCTTGTTGCATGATTAGTAAATCGCTCTTTCTTTTGAGATTTATAGTCTCTTCCTTCATCTCTATTGCAGATGGAAAAGGTTTTAAGTTTATAAGGATCTATGTACTTCAGTTATCATGAGAGTGTATGTTAAGAACAACAATCCATGTAAGAATAAACAAAGCAGTGAAAGTAAATCGTTAATGGAGAATAAATGCAAGAATCTTAAACATAAATTCAACCATTAAACTTGTCCGTATGGAGAGGACTAACCTCCAGAAATAATTGTTATATATTTTATGATCTTATTCCTAATAACTCTTCTAATCATATGAATACTAGACACACATAAAACTCCCATAATTTAGGAAACTGCTACTAATAACTGACTTGAACTATAACTCCTAATTAATCCTACGGATTATTACAAAACAATAACTAAAGCCTTTAGATTAGTGGGGATCATGGGTGGTTTTGTATCAATGTACATCTGTTTGTGCTTGATATTAGCTTTTGAGGTTTTAAAAAAGTTTTTTGTCCCAGTATATAATGGCATTTTATCCATGTAACTCTCCTTTTCGTTGTTTAAGACATTGAGGTACTTTAAAACACAAAAATGGTATATGTATTTTGTTGTTGTACAATGTGTTGGTTCTCCCTGAATGCTCTTTTGCTTTTTCTTGGAAAATAAGTATAGAGTTTGACGATGCTCTTAACAGATCCCTGGACTCTCATTCTTCACTACTATATAAATTTTTCCAAGTTTACATTGTCGTGAATTTTTTCTACTTTTCTTCTGAGGAGTCACTCAGCTTTTAATCTGCATTTTGTTTTGCAGGATGAAAAGGACTCTCCAGAACAACAGTTGAACATCAAATCCGAACCGAGCTCTTCAGATTACAATGAGAACTTACTAGATGATCTATCAGACATGGAAAGCTGGTCCGAAAATGAAATATCAGTATGTGATGCTTCAGATTACAAATCCCTTGATAATTACTTTCTTCTCTAAGTTAAGGCACATGAACATGATAAAAGGTTTCACGCAGTTTAGAATTTACTGCATTCCTTCTTAATATGTTATCTAGACTTGTTGCATTTTAACCTTCTAACCTGAAAAAAGATGTCATTCTTTAGTTTCTTTCTATTGAATATAAACACGATTGACCATGTGAGAATTTAAACATTCGGACTTCACTTCGCTCCCCCCTCATAATCATGGGTAATATTATTTATCTTCTTAATAACCACAAACTACACATGATAAAAGTGAAGGATGAGTCAGTCTTTTGCTTTTTTGAACAACATGATGCTACTATGATGCTTTGAATGAGTTACGCATATATTCTACCAGTTTCGACGATAAAAAGTTTTAAGAAAAAATATGGACTTCTTATCACTGATAAAATAGAAAATGCCCAAAATGTAACTGGCAATATTGGAATTGATTATCTATACCATAAGTAGTCCAAAATATGAATATCTGTTAGTGTGATCCTGAGTTGTTGATTGTACATCACGTGTTGAATTCAGTTTGAAAGATTTTGCTTTGAGAATGTCTCTTATTAGGTCACTCTAGTTTATCTAAATGTGGTGGGATAATTGGAAGTCCAATGATAATCACACATTTTACAATCTCTACACTAGCATATAATGATATTTTAGATTATCTTTACTCATTCGATATCTTAGAAATCTTTAATCATCCAGACATGTAGAATTGAACAAGAAATTCCTGTTACAGGACACTACTGATACCATGTCTGAGCAGCATAAGAAGCTGTTATCCTTGGAAAAGACGGGATCTTTGTCAGAGAGAGAGAAAAAGTTGCTAGCCCTAGCTAATATGGGATACCCTGTGGAAGAGTCTTCAATAGCTATGGAGAGATGTGGTATGTACCTGAACTGCTAACAATTGCTGTCTATTTATCGTGCTGCGATTTGTTTTCTAGTACAGTTGGTATTTCTACATTTTCTCACAATTTTTTATTGTGTAAGTTATTGGTTGCAGATTTAAACTTTTCACCTCCTTTCGACAATATTTTCAACCCCACAGTTAATGTTTGTTAACAATAGTTGTCCTTCATAATACTTGACATGGTTAACTGATTTTATCTGCTTCATTTTGTGTAGGTTTTCTGCATACACATTTAAACTTCTCTTTAACTCTTGCTGCATTTGCTGGTTGTTTCACACCTGACACTTGGCTCCATATTATAACATTATTATATGCAGATTCAAGAATACTATTGACTTAATTATTCTTCAATTATCATGAGGGAATGCTTTATCTTGTTAGACGTATAGAATGGCATGCTAATATTTGCACAAACTCATGAATATAAAAATTGTAGCACAACCTTTCAGAGTGCTAAGTAACCTTAAAATTAACTTCTTGATTTCACATTGTTGCAGGCCCAGAAGCCTCAGTTGCTGAGCTTACTGATTTTATATTGGCTGCTCAATTTGCAAGAGAAGAAGACTGTTATCTGCCTGAAGAAGATATCAAGGTTACCTTATTCCTCATTTATATAGTGAAAACTGAGTTTAGTCATTGTTGATCTAATATCGCTAAATGATTTCTGTCCGAATGACTAGCAGTTTAATTTTCAAATATTCAAATTTAGAGAAAAAAAACTTTAGGGGAGAATATCAATCTGATTCATCCGTAACAACCCTTAGAAATGAAAATGCAAGTTGAATCAGCTATTGGTTTTTAACTTAGGCACAATTAAAAGGATTTATTGTTGTCGTAATTTCCACATTTCTGTCTGAATGACTGTCGGTTTTAATTTTCAATAGTTCAAATTCAAAAGAATAATCATATGTTCTCGTTGAAAAAGTTCCATAAAAACTGGAATTAATGAAAGTTTTAAAACGATTTTTCTTCCTCTTAATTATTCATTCAAAACTATCTTTCTTTCTTTACATATCAACTAAACTTGAGGACTTGTTACTGACACTCTGACTTCACAGCCAAAGCATCTTTCCTCTGGAAATGGCAAAAACAAGAAGAGGAAGTTTTTCGAGATGAGTAAAAAGAAAAATCCAGAAGATGATGAACCAATTCGCCTTCCTAACCCGATGATAGGGTTTGGTGTGCCTACTCATCAGCCTGAACGAATACACCGCTCTCTCCCCGAAGAAGCAAGAGGCCCACCATATTTTTACTATGAAAATGTTGCCCTTGCCCCTAAGGGAGTATGGGACACCATATCCCGTTTCCTCTATGACATTGAACCGGAGTTTGTCGATTCAAAATATTTCAGTGCTTGTGCAAGGAAAAGAGGCTATATTCATAATCTCCCTATTCAAAACCGATTCCCTCTTATTCCCCTACCCCCTATGACCATCAGTCAAGCTTTTCCCTTGTCAAAAAGATGGTGGCCTTCGTGGGATACACGTGATAAGATGAATTGCATACAAACTGTAGTTGGAAGTGCAAAATTAACAGAGAGAATCCGCACTGCTCTTGAGAGGTATAATGGTGACCCTCCTGAATCAGTGCAAAAATTTGTTCTTGAACAGTGCCGCAAATGGAATTTGGTTTGGGTTGGGAGGAATAAGGTTGCTCCTTTAGAGCCTGATGAAGTTGAAATGTTGTTGGGCTTCCCAAAGAACCACACTAGGGGAGGTGGCATTAGCAGAACTGACAGATACAAATCACTTGGAAATTCTTTTCAGGTAAGCAATTTTTACGATTGCAGTTTCTCTTTTCAAGCTTTCTTCCTGGTGTTTGCTTTCTGACCCTCTTCGTGTTAATATGAACTATTATAAATTTTGTTTGTTTACTGAAGTTTATGTTGAAAATCATTTAGGCTTCATTTGATTTTGAATTGAGGGGTTTCAATTTGATGAAGGATTTGGGAAAAAGATTTCAATTATCACCAATATTTGGTGAATTTCAAATTCAGCATTTTGATTAAAAGAATAGCATAAAAATACTTATTTAAGAACTTATTTGGTGGCAAAAATTAGGTGAGATTTTAGCTTTTATCGTTCTTTATTTCTTGTTGGGTAGCTTTGGCAAATAAAGCTGGTCAATCCATCAAGAAAAGATAATGCACAACTTTTAGGCACTAATACAAATAAAATAATCTCACAGTTAACTGTTATTATAATCTTCATGGCCTAACAACAAATTTAGGTGGTAAATGTTGCCTCATTTATTAATTTCCCATTGAACTATTTCTTAGAAATTGATATCACATACACTAAAAATGATATTATTCTTAATCATTATGACATTATTAATATTTTCCCTATTATTTTATAGCTGCTACCAAATGAGTTCTTTTAAAATCCATACATAATTAAAATGATCCAAACAAGTGCTATGGATTTGAAATTCATAGCTCCAAATTCCTTAATTCAAAATGAGACCTTAGATTTTCAAAGTTTGATTTGCTTCATTAGCTATTTTCTGACATGATTCTAATACATTACATTTGACCTTTACTTAGGTTGACACGGTGGCTTATCATCTATCTGTCCTAAAAGACATGTTTCCAAACGGAGTAAACGTGTTGACTCTTTTCTCTGGAATTGGTGGTGGAGAAGTTGCTCTACATAGACTTGGTGTTAAATTGAAGAATGTAGTTTCAGTTGAGAAATCCAAAGTGAACAGAGACATAGTAAGAAGTTGGTGGGAACAAACCAACCAAACAGGAAACTTGATCGACTTTGATGATGTTCAAAATATAGATGAGGAATGTTTGGAGCAGATAATGAATTCTTTAGGTGCTTTTGATCTGGTTATTGGTGGAAGCCCTTGCAACAATCTTGCAGGAAGTAATAGGGTAAGTAGGGATGGTTTGGAAGGTAAAGAATCATCTCTTTTTTATGAATATTTTCGTATATTAGAATTGGTTAAGTCTATCATGGGTAGGCATGCTTAAGCAAGTTTAACTTCAATTGACCCTATTGCTTTGGTACTCTATGCTCAAACTTGTAGTATTTATTTTACTTCTTGCCCCTGTTAATAATTTATTGAAACACTTGGGAGATTTATCAGTGATTTATAATTCTGCTCTGAAAGAAGCAATTTATTCTCTTTTTTACATGTTATGGTGCAGTTGATTAGTTTTTTTATCTTGCTCCATAATTTACTCCCAATCAAAATATTTTCATTGAAAGTGGGTGAAACTGAGCCAAAATACATCCAAACAGGGCATTTATATCCTTAGTCTATGCGCACTACAATTGTTACCTTACCTTACCTTCCAAGTAAAATTGTATTTTTAGTCCCACATGATTGAATTTTGAACACTTTTGCTACCCTTTTTTGTAAGATGTTCTGTTCTTGTGAGAAAGGAGTTGCTTAGGACTATTATGAAAATGTTTTGGCTGAATTTTGTTTCGGTTTGGTCTAAAAAATTTGTTATAGAGTTCTCAACAAAGTCTTTGAAAGTTGATTTCGAGAATGGTAGATAGTAAAATATTAATAAAATAAGCGGTGGGTTTGAAAGTTTTAGATACTATTTGGATTGGGATTTGGGGAAAAAAATAGATGGTAGGTATCAATTGATTACAACTTTATAGAAGTTAAAAATAAGTGGCATGAAATAAATCAATAATTTTGTAGGCCTTAAATAGATTTTGATAAGTTTTGACTAAACTCGAATATATAACATTGTTCACCCTAAAATTTTAGGATAAGAGGTCAAGATTTAAGATGGTTGTTGGAGATGTAGTAAGACCCCATGATCTCTCTTGCCTTCCACTTGAAGAGAAGAGAGTAGGTGGATACATTCTTTTGGCCCTTCAAAAGGAAATGTCGGCAGTGTAGAGTTCGACAGACCCTTGCCTCCCACTTGAAGAGAGTAGGAACTGGATACATTTTTTTCATAGTCAGTCCAATATATTAGAGGCCCTCAAAATTTAAAAAAGGAGCATCATTTATTTTAACAAACTAATTGCCGTAGAACTAGGTACTCGTTTGCATAATTAAAAATATTGACAAATATTAAAGCTTCACTAAAACATCTAAGAAAATTGTAAATGAGAAGACAAAAAAAATCATTTACTACCATTTCCGTCATGCTTATTTGGATGGAAATTAAGAAGATATTATTAAACATTAAATAAACACAATAAACAAACAAATATATAAACACATAAAATGACAGAGCCTCCTCAACAACATTTGCGCCCTCATACCTGCAGCATACAAATTCATCGAAAAAATCTCCATACAAAATCATTCAAGAAACCAACTCTAATCTTTGCACCTTAGATGTAAGATTATTTTCAAAGCCCCATTTTTTCAAAGCTTACTTTTTTTTTATCTGGGCTCAAACGTCTTCAATTTTTTCTGATAAGTAGAAATTAAGTCACTTCTGCCAATTTCATTTTTTACCAAAAAAAGGTAGTGATTCTCAATAATCAAGATACAAGTTGATATCTCTTTTTTTTTTTAAAAAAATCAATCACTTCATCTTTAGTAATCATGTTTTAATTAAGCTAAGAGCAAACCATAGTCATCTAGGAATATGTCGAAAAAGTTAACACTTTACACGATTAATTTGAAATTCATGACAAAATTTTGTTTAACTTACTAGCTAGAGAAAAATGATGGATTGCTTTTGCTTACATTAGCGTTTTTTGGATTAAATGCATTATATAATATATTTACAACTTTAAAATATATTCTGAAAATATATATTTTTTTTTCTCACAAACATTCGTATTTTTAAATCATTTAATCAACATATTATGCATTCCATAAATTAATTAATTAATAATTATTATTGAGTAAATCCCAAGTTCTGTGTTCACGTCGAGAGGCAATTTGCATAGGGGCTTGTTTGGATTGCTGCGGTTTCAGTGGTTTTAGTTTGGTTAGGAAGTTTAATCAAATTATGTAGGGAAATAGTTTAAATATGTTTCGAATTGGTAGACCGTAGATTATTACTATTAGTTACTGTAGTATCTAGTAAATTTATAAATCATTAGATAGATGAAAGGGAGTTGATATAGCCAGAGCAATCCCCCTAATGCCAAAGCAATGTACCCGTATTACCCTCATTCAAAAATACCTTTCCTCCCACCAAATGTACAATTAAAAATATTTTCCTTTTTACGGATCAATATTTTCATCTCCACCGTTTGAGATGGAAATGAAAAAGAATTTTATCATTAACTCACGGACTATTTTTTTTACATACCTTCTATACACTTGTTAAAATTTAATATATTTATATTCTATACTATACCCAACATTAACCGAGGTTAAAATTTTACTACTTAGTATTGAGTTAACTTGTTGCATTTTTGCCTAATATAAATATCCCTCGACCATCCCTCTTCATTTGTCTACGCTTCTGGTTTTTCGGAAGCGTGGTTCTCTCTCCCAAAACCATATACTCATGCATATATAGAACCTTCATTATCAAATCAAACACCTGTTAGAGAGAGAAAGAGCGCTGGAGAAAAGGTGCATTTTCGTTTCATCGCGTTTCTGCTGAAAAATCTACTCGAACGGTACTATTCTCTCTCCCCTGCCCTAATTTCTATCTACATTTAAGACTTTCTGTAGTGAATGTGTAATTTCTTTAGATCTGAATGCAAGGTGTTAATACGGTGACTAAATCATGATAATTAATTTTAGGTTTTCGAGCTAAGATTTTCAGTTAAACCTTTAATGTGATTTTTTTTTTTATATTGCTGGTTTTTTGAGTTTCTGTGTGTTTTTAGGTTTTTTCCTTTACATAGCTGCTGCCTCCTTACCTATAACAGCTACATAAACCATTTCTTTTGTATGAGTTAGGTATTAGTGTACTGCATGCAGGCTCTAGTGGCAATGCTTGTATGGGAATGTTTGATAATGAGCAGACAAATTTAATAACCAAATTGAGTATCTTAACATTCAAGAATGCCAGTTTATTTGCTCTCTTCTTTCTGATGAAAAAATGTTATTGTGAAAGTATGGCAGTTGCATTTCACATTATTTAAATTAGAAAATCATATACTGTAATCGTGAGACAACTACCTCTTATATGGATTAGCTTCTGCAGTTAACATTTAATTTGTTATCTTGGGATTTGAACTCTTCTGAGTAATTATAATAATGACATACATTTTAATATTTGGAAATAGCTCTGTTGTTCATAGTGTGGTGATGACTAATAATAATTACTTTCCTTTCAGTTTTGACCTTTGATTAATGTTCTTTGGGTTTATTGGCATTTATTTGCGCTGTAGGATATTCAAGAGGGAAGCTTTGATATGGCAGCTTCTGGCGTGCGATATGCACCAGAGGATCCCACCCTCCCAAAACCATGGAAAGGATTGGTTGATGGTAACACTGGATATCTTTACTTCTGGAATCCAGAGACCAATAAAACCCAATATGAGAGACCTGTTGCCTCCTCGTGTGTAAGCTCTGTACCGTCAAATAAATCTATGTCTTCAGTTCAAGAGTCCCCAAAACGACGTGATGAGGAGGTTACACATAGCAAAGATAGCAATGGTGGGTCAACAAAGGTTACTTCCGGAGCTGGAACTTATCAGGTAATCAAGTGGTTCTTTTATAATTTTCTACATTCCTTTTAATTGTGTCAGAGAAATCAGTTACTATTTTCAAGTCTATCCTTTTAAACAGAAAATATTTCCTTGTAATATGTTGGCTTGCTTTGTTAGGTTGTTAGCTGTTAGTCTATGCTAAACCAACCTCTTAACTGCGTTCTCATATTTCAGTGGTTTTATGTTTGTCATTCCTGATCAAGGCTAGAGAGTAAAAAGTTGTATAATCATTATATCCACATTTATTTGATCTGTCACTGAACCTTTTTTTCAGGAATAAGAACATAGTGATAGCGGCATAATTCTGCTTTATTTCTAGGTCCTATTTGTGTTTGTAATGCTGATCAATTTTTATGTGTTATTATGCTTATCTTTATGTTGTCATGCTAACTGGTATGTTATGGTGGTATGCAGCTCTTGCCTGAACTCAGAGTACTTATGTTGGGCCAGTTGTTTATGAAATTATGTGTATATATTATGCTGGGATGGTTTTGTTTATGCATGTCCGTTTATATACACCATTAACAGTTCTTACTTTGATATTGTCTTTTGCCTTTTATGTTTGTTTTATGTATATAATATTTGCTATCACTGTTTATTTTGCAAATGTATTCTTTAGAACAATGGAATGGGGTCAAATATTTTATCTGGCCTTAACTTACTCAACATCACATATGTTTATTTACTGAATGAATTCCTTATTATTTTAATGGCAGTTTACTATTACTAAAATTGGGTTCACTTCTCTTACAGTAGCATAATGATCTCTACTACTCTGTCATAAATAAATGGTCTGCTTTAGCAAAGAAAACCTTTTAATTTTGTGCTTGCAATATGCTTACTATTTTTACAGGCTACAGCATATGCATTGACCAATTAGATGTTCTCTCCTCTAATACACAGACTTTGCATCTTGAATTTTCTAAATATCTATAAGAATAACTACTATTAGATTCTCTGTTGAGTTTTCTTTTGCATCGGTATATTGGAGCTGAATAGTAAGGATAAACTTTGAATTGGTAATATATGTTCAATTGGGTAAATGAGTAACTACTGATTAAGTGCAATTGTTTTTACTTAATGATTCTTTTGTCTGTATCTCTTATGATGAACTCACAAAGTGTTTCTTTTCCTTTCCCCTACCTCTGTTAGACTGACAGGAGCATATTAGATCATTCACTGAAGGATCCAGATGTGAAAGCCACTCCTGAACATGGATCATATGCTCCTAAAGGGGCAGACGGTGGTTTGTCTGCTGATGCTTATTGTCGCCGGCATGAAATTACTGTCACCGTAAGTGTCTATATTGTTTCACGCAAGTATCGATCTCTAGTGTGATTCTGCATTCTCTATTCTTTGTTTATAATCTTGTAGTTCCCTTTGTTATTTTCAAAAACCTTTTTTTCTGTTCTATTATTTGCTACTTTTTTTTTTTTGGGGTAAATTTAATTGGTCTGGTGTGGCTGTTCTTCCATTGTCTAGGGGGATAATGTGATCCAACCGTTCACTTCATTTGAAGCCACTGGTTTTCCTTCAGAGCTTTTGAGGGAGGTATGGAGTTAATTTACATTTATCTATTGCCTTCTAGAAGCATTTGTAAGTCTGATTGAATCCATTAAATTTTCTGTAATATTCAAAGTGTACTGGAGGCCCATTGTGGTGGTCAAGAATTTATTGATCATTTTTTTCCGCCTGTACTTTTCGCAGGTGCGATATTTGCTCCAGGGAGGAGCCAAATGTCGTACGCTGTGCTGCCCTCCTTTGGGCGCTTGCATGTTTTTGGAGCCCCCTTAATTGTGGACCAATTATTTGAAGGGTTTTCCGAATTATCCAACTTTGGGAGGGACTTCTGTTGGTAGCAATTCAGTCTGCCCCTTGGTACGAATTGAAGAGGCGTCCTCCTACTCTTGCTTGCATCAGCAAGCAGTGCCCAATTTCAGTGTGGGATGATGCTTCTTCTTTCCGTGGCCACATGCTTTAAGTCCAAAATAAACCCCTACTAGAAATTTTAAAGCACTACCTCTACCTATTGGGGTTCTGATTCATGTTTCATTTTCCAGATGCAACAAGCTGGTTTTTCTGCACCTACTCCAATACAGGCACAATCATGGCCAATTGCTATACAAGGACGTGATATAGTAGCCATTGCCAAGACAGGTTCTGGGAAGACTTTGGGTTACTTGGTTCCCAGCTTTATTCTTATGAAACAACGGCGTAATCATAATCCTAGACTAGGTCCAACAGTTTTAGTACTCTCACCAACAAGAGAGTTGGCTACTCAGATACAAGACGAAGCCGTCAAGTTTGGAAAATCATCTAGAATATCTTGCACGGTATAGATTTATTTATCTGTGCCTTCCACTTAGCCATCTGCAAAAAGTCATTTTCTACCTACATGGAGTTCCTTGTGCAAAAGGCTTTATGAAAAAAATTAAAAAATTATGGTGTATTTCTCCATCTGTGGATCTCTTTATTGCCTGCTCTCTGTTCGTGTATTCAGACAAGTTATCACTTTTTGGGACTGAATGATGTTCTTCTGTTGTTAACAACCATTATGGTCATAAATTTTTTGTTGTCAGTGGTTGAATTAATCATGGTTATCACTCTGAATACATAATCGTGTGGGTATGTTCATCTTTCTTGTGTTTCCCTAAGTTCCTTTCTGATATTGGTATCGGTCTGTTTTTGAAGTGTTTATATGGAGGTGCACCTAAAGGTCCTCAGTTGAGAGATCTAGACAGAGGCGTAGATATCGTGGTGGCTACTCCTGGTAGATTGAATGATATTCTGGAGATGAAAAGAGTTAGCCTCCATCAAGTGTCTTATTTAGTGTTAGATGAGGCAGACAGGATGCTGGACATGGGTTTTGAACCCCAAATTAGGAAAATTGTGAAGGAAGTCCCTTCTCGTAGGCAAACTCTGATGTACACTGCAACATGGCCTAAGGAGGTGCGCCGGATTGCTGCTGATCTACTTGTTAACCCAGTTCAGGTTAACATTGGAAATGTTGACGAGCTTGCTGCAAACAAGGCAATAACCCAGGTACTTCTCTTATAAATTTCTTGTCCTGGTTTTGGTAATACATGTTCAGAATTAGTCTTTTTATGCTTTGCACTGAACTAACATATTAGTTGTCTTTATGTCCCAGCATATTGAAGTTTTGCCACAAATGGAAAAGCGTAGGCGCTTGGAACAGATATTGAGATCTCAAGAACCAGGATCAAGGATAATTATCTTCTGCTCTACAAAGAAAATGTGCGATCTACTTGCAAGTAACTTAACCCGGCCATTTGGAGCTGCTGCCATTCATGGGGACAAATCTCAGGATGAGAGGGATCGTGTTTTGAATCAGTTCCGCAATGGAAGATCTCCAGTGCTTGTAGCCACTGATGTTGCTGCTCGCGGCCTGGATGTTAAGGATATCAGGTTGGTGGCTGTTAAATTGATGTTGTTCACATGCACCCATTCTGTTGAGACCATAACTTAGACATGAGATGAGTACTTAACTTGCTCTTTTTAGGAGGAATTGTATATGTGCTAACACTCTTTTCACTTTCATGCATTTGTAAGAGCTTATTACATTTATTGGTTGTTCACCACTGTATTTGGTGGTTGGGGGCAATATCACTATGTATTTGATACCCCCTCCTCACCTGTCCCCTCAATAATAAAGAATGTGAAGGAAAGGGTCTTTGCATATGAAGAAAAAGTAGAGTCTGAAATTGATAATTGGAGAACTTCAACTGTCATAATGCAAAGTACCAGAACTTAATCTGACAAAAGGTTTATGAAGATTTATTTTCTGTCCAATTTTGTTTGGGTTTGTAAAGGCTCTGAAACATTGTCCTGTCCTATTTTGGAAATTGTTTCTCATTTGTTGATTTTTTTCTTGAAAATGTATTTTGTAGTCTATAAATTTTTCCTTTGTCTTGTTGATGCTTAAAGCAAGTTTAGTATTAACCCCCACCCAATTACCTAAGCTTTAATGCTGGATAATTTGGAAGTGTTGTGTTCTGCAATGATGATTTATTTTGTGATGATATTGTCTCCACTTGTGTCACAGGGTGGTGATAAATTATGACTTTCCTAATGGAGTAGAGGACTATGTTCACAGAATTGGCAGAACTGGACGTGCAGGTGCCACTGGATTGGCTTATACTTTTCTCTCTGACAATGACGCAAAGCATGCTTCCGAACTCGTCAAACTTTTGGAAGGCGCAAGCCAACGTATTCCAGATGAACTTCGTGATATGGCTTCACGTGGTGGTGGAATGGGTAGGGCGAGGAGGCAGTGGAGCTCTGGCGGATATGATGGAGGTCATGGTGGAGGCTATGATTCTTCATACAACAGTGGACGATCTGGGGGAAGAGGAGGTGGCTGGGGAAATTCTTCTTCTCCAGATAGGGGTGTGGGCAGTGGTTATGATCGCGAGCAGCGTGATAGGTATAGGTTTCTGACTTTCTTCCCCTCTTTAAATCTGCTTTGTTTGGTAAAGTATCTTGCTCGTTGTACATTGGACATGTCAGGTAAATCTACGGGTTACGTTTGTTTTCATGTTTGCAGAATTTTGGTTTTTGATTCTTCTTTTCCAATTATATTTACTGTTCTCATTTATTTTCCCCACATCAAATAGCCAACAAATTGCATTTTTAGTCCCGCATGACCAGACTCTAACAGTTCTGGTCCCCCAATGCTTCATTGAACTTTCAATCCTAATTTTTTAAATGTTTTTCAATTTTGGTCATATTGACCTATTTCCATCCCTTTTGGTCTTAGATTTGTCTCATTCTTGCACCTTTGGCTGATATAAATGGGGCGATAGGGACCAAAAGTGCAAATTTTTTAGAACTTTGGGACAAAAAGTTCATTTTGTTAAGGGCGAGGACCAAAAGTGCTGAGGATCCAGTCTTTTTTGGATAAGGCCAGTCTCGTGGGACCAAAAATGCAATTTTGATGCTCTTAGCCTTAAAAACTAAATTTGTGGATTGTTAATTTGCTATACGTTTATGCTTTCATATTTGAAATTTCTTAGATGCTAAATGCATGAACTTAGATTTCTTGGATGATAAGTGATTTGATTTATTTTGTGGCTTAATTCGGTTAAACCAAAACCGAATCAAAACATTTGTTTGGGTTTTGTGCTTTTGAATAATTGTGAACTGGAACCCTATGTAATTCTGTATTTCTAAGATATACATTCTTTTCTCACAGTTATGGTTCTGGATCCTATGGTGGACAAGACACAAATGCCAGCACTGGTAGCTTTCATCAAAAGAGCTTTCATGAAACAATGATGGCTGCTGCAAAGAATAGAGATAGAAGTCGAAGCAGAAGCCCCAACAAGAATTCAGGATGGGGTGAGAAACCTCGTAGCCGTAGCCGTAGTCCTGAGAGATTTGATGTAGCAGCAGCACAACCTGTTAAACCGAGTTTTCATGATTCTATAATGGATCCTCCCACGGCTAAGACCGAAGAAGACGGTGCCGTAGTTCAGGAAGATAATGGTTATGCTTAAAACTGTGAATTGTAAGTTGTGTCCTATGTTTTTGTCAATCAATTCACAGTTTAGAAACTGATGGGGGATTTATATTTTGATTAGAAGTTTAGAACTATGCATTACTTTTGTCGGTTGAATTTCCCCTATTTGAATGTCTATTGTCTAGTAAACATTTAGGGTGGGCCAGTTTTTGGTATAACTGCTGTGCTTGTGGATACAAAGACAGCAATGCTAATGTGCCCCTAAGTAAATGGTTTTTGGGACAGTTGTAAAAGGTGTGCAAAATCTGTGATGGTTTAGGTAAATTATGATCAGATTCCTTATTTTGATATTTATGGAACTTTTTTTCTATGTTGTCGATCTACTTGGGGTCTTGTACACATCAAGGAAATGACTCTATGATTAGAAATGTATGCATATGGTTCCTGGAAATTGACATAAAAACATACACATTTTCAATCATTAGGAGGTCCCTGTGCAGAGCGGTAGTGGTTCTACATTGGAGCTAGATTAATGGTGAGTTTGCAGGAACACTTTATAACTTGTGCAAAATGTTGATTCTGTCTCTGCATAATGTTATATTGATTTTGTTTCGTAAAATTCACGAAAGTAGTTCTTATTTAAGTGGTTAAATATTTCAAAAAACATGGTAAAAGTCAAACATTTGGGTAAGTTTATACTTAAGCAATCAAATACTTATAAAAATCAAGATTGTTCTATTGTAATTTTTATTCAAGTTTTTAACATTTAGTCTAGACCATGGTTATCAAATCGCGAATTGTTTCTTGTATTGTTTTCTTCTTGTATTGTATTTATCGTGAATTGAAAGATGCATAATCCATTATTATAAATAACATGAAATATATTTTCAACATATAAAAACAATACAAAATATAATACTCATGATTTAGGTTACTACAGTTTGAAATTTGAGAGTTTTAATTGAATAAAATCAAGTGAGTGAATGCTAAGGTTTGCTTGTATTTAAGGGCACAAAGATGGGACAAGTGATTATATTGAATTCTTCTACATAATCGTGCATTTTTGTTTTTCAAAAAAAAAAGAATAGAGTAGCGATTTGATATGGTTTGACATAACCTAGTCAGAATGGGTTTCTATAAATTGGTATAGGGGGTTGTGCAATACGACTTGATATACGATTCATTTATTCTACATATTATTTCGTATCGCATGTTTCGTATCGTGAACCGTAAGATACTGATAATTATGTCCTGATCTTCTCTGGACAACGTGATTTGATATTTCCAAACTAAAAGTTTAACATATGAAAACAAGATACTTGAGCATAAAAAATTGAAATGCATGTATATGTTTCATAATTTCCTCAGATTTTTGAATGGTTGTTCTATTATTAAGTTCAATTATCATTGATAGAAGTTGGCAAATGTTTTTAATTATAAAAAAGATTTCGAAAACATTCTTAAACAAGGATCAAAGGCATGCATAAAGACTGTGTTGAGGGACTGAATTTAAGCTGGTCAAGACTCGGTGAAGAATGTTATTATGAATGATTTCCATTCAAGAGTCAAAGCTCATTTTACGCAGTCATTTAAATTATGAAAAATAGTAAATGGAAGTTATAACCAATTAAGTACACATTATAGTGCCAACTCACAGGAGAGGACTACGTATAATTAGTTTAGCACTACCATCATTTAAATGAGACATATATATAGTATGAAAAATTCCGAACTTCCAATGTAACATGAAATTAAAGTCTTTTTGTATACGTCTAGAGGAACTATAAAATTGATACTCTTACGAGGTAAGGACGAGTTTGGCCCAACAATTGGAAAAATTATTTTAGGAAAATTATTTTTACTATAAACATTCTTTACAATTTATTACTGATTATAATATATATAATGTAATTACGAAGAACTTCTTTGCTAAAAACTATATTTTGTGGCTTTCAATATAGTGGACTGCAATTAGTCGATTGGAGTTATTTCTTAATATGATTGATAAATTATAAACAAAAAAAAATACTCTAATTTGGAAATTTTGTAGATTAACCCAAAAATGTTGACATATTTTTTTTTAAATAACCAAGTATATGTAAATATAAGAATCAAGTGTAAGCATTTGTAACGTATGAAAATGGGGAGCAAATGAGAGCCACGTTTCAATAAAAATATCGAAATGTAAGCTAAAGGACAAAATTAATTACTGATAATCGTTTCACAATAAATATTTTTTCACTCAAGGAGCTAAATAGTCACACTCCATTCTCTTTTCTCACCCTCAGATTAAGCCTCCCCAATCGAATGGTCATTAATCAATTGATATTATTTAAGACAATATTTATGCTCTTCCTCCCTAATAAAGTTATTCCATAACACATTTCACTCCACAAATACAGCTTAAACCACAACCTTACTCACTTCTCCCCTTCTCCTCACTCTCCAAGTGTGTGTAGTGAGTGTTTTGCATGGACTTTAATATTGTTCATAGAGACAATCTTGCTATTTATTCAAAACTTTTTGAAGAAAGTTCTTATGTACCACAAATAGATTATGGTTTTTCCATGGAATTTGCTTCTTCATCTCATGTTTCCAATCAAATTCTTAACAATCTTGATCATTTGTCTATGGAGGGTCCGAATTTGAACCCCCATTCCAATTTTTACACTCCATTTTATGATCCTTTTGATCCATTTCAAGCTTCTTTTGGCAAGTTAGACCAAGAGTTCTCTACTTTACACGCGCCTTGCACGCCGTTAGCTCACATGCATGGCTCTCAAGTGAGAAGATCTATGGATCTTGATTCAAGAGGTTCATTTCAATCGTTGGATCAAACTCAGATAAGCGAGGGTTTGGATTTTCAAACGATGAGTTCAACAAATATCAAAGATATAGATCAAAATAATCCATTTTTTATATGGAGTGATAATGTAGATAAGGAGATAAACAGTGACGACTATAAGATTAAGGATATGGTGCAAGGGAAAAGGAAAAGAAACATTGATAAGAATTTTGAAATAATTAAAGGGCAATGGACTTCTAATGAAGATAGGTATTTTAGTTTTGTGTGTTTTTTTTTTCTCCTTATTTACACATAAAAAACCATAGATGTACATGATATATTTAATTTAATTAAAATATTATGATCAAGTTAATGTTTTTATATTTGAATAATGTGGTGATTTTGTTTTTTAATGTACAAATAATTTTATTTACTTGTAGGTTGTTGGTGGAGTTGGTGGAGAAACATGGAATAAGAAAATGGTCCACCATTGCTCAAATGCTTCCGGGGAGAATTGGAAAGCAATGTAGGGAAAGATGGCACAACCATTTAACGCCCAACATAAAGGTTTTTCCTTAAATCCCTAGAAATTATTTTTTTCCTTTTTATTAATTTCAATCTTTCTTTTTTCTTACAATTATCACCATATTAGTCTTAGAAATATACACGTTTATCGCAAGCCATATTGTTCAATATGTCTCTAAATCTGTGAATATGGTATGATCATATACGCTCAACACTTTTAATTGTATGAATATCATATCCTAATCTTTCTTTTTTTGCTTTGATTTATATAAATGACATTCAACATAAATTAAATTTAACAAGTAGTTAAGTATCGTACGATTCACGATATGAATCGTACGATTCTAGGCCTTGGCGATTCGACTCGATCGAAAGAACCGTCCGGTGTTTGTTTCGCACCGATTCGATTGCGATACAATATAAATCGTACGATACACGATACATTCTCGATACCTACGATTCTTTGACTTTTAGAGTTCTTTTTTTTTAGAGACGATGTTTAAATACAAATAAATCGAATACATTGGGTAGAAAATAGTCAATTGGAGACCCACACGAAAATGCCTTATATTTTTCCTCTTTGCTATTAGATGTACGTCGCAGTTAAACCATGTGATATTTTATGTGAAACCATTTATCTAATGTATTGTTACGTGTGGATTCATAATTTTGTCTTTTTAGTATATTAATATTGAGTTCTAACTGTAATGACTGGATAATTTTATCTTTTTAGTATAATAATATTGAATTGTAACTATACGGCCAGTCCAATTATTTAGTATTTTTTTTAGTTTTAGAACTTTATTTTATTATTTCTTATTGATGATTGGGTGTACTTTATGAAATTTGAATGAACATATAGTATCACAATGTTTAAACTTTAATTGTGTCTTTATTTTGTTTGATTCTTTGATTAAAATTTTATTTTATTTGGGTAACATTGATATTGGTGGTGATGTGTAGTCTATATTTGAGAAAATTATCATTTAAGATTAATATTTCGATGTTAATTTAGAAAATTATGTTATTTATGTTATT